>PVKA01011952.1:6464-59357 GCA_004027165.1 Ctenomys sociabilis
TTTTTTTTTTTTTTTTTTTTTTTTTTTTTTTTTTTTTTTTTTTTTTTTTTTTTTTTTTTTTTTTTTTTTTTTTTTTTTTTTTTTTTTTTTTTTTTTTTTTTTTTTTTTTTTTTTTTTTTTTTTTTTTTTTTTTTTTTTTTTTTTTTTTTTTTTTTTTTTTGTCTTTTTGAGACAGGGTCTCGCTATGCAGTTCAGGCTGACCTTAAGTTCAGTTTGTAGCTTAGGCTGGTCTCGAACTCACAGCCTCAGCCTCCCGAGTGCTGGGATTACAGACATGCACCACCACGCCTGGCTTGTCTGTATTTTTGATGTTGATTTAACTTAGATCTTATAAAACGTTTTTAATTTTTATTTCTAAAACATTTGTAATTTTAAATCTATCAGTTTTTTCCATTATCACATTTTGAGATCAAATTTAAAATTGTCTTAGACATCCCAACATTATAGAAAGTTTTGTGTGTATTTTCTTGTAGTATTATTACTTTTTTAAAATTTCAGCCCATCTGTAATGTGTTTTGGTACAAGGCATAGGACTGGAAGACAAAGCCATCTCTACTCATGGTTCTTCCAGCTGACATTGATTTCTCTAGCATAAATTCAAGTTCTGTCAGGTTCAGGAAGATATAACCCTAAAAGACCATGAAGTAGACAAATTAATGGAAAAATCCATGTGGGAAAGACTTCCCTGGAAGGAGCTTTAGTGTGGCTCTCAGCTCACTTGGCAGGTGTAAGTCACCTGGCCCTGAGCAAGAGCCTTAGCATGTCTGTATCTCTAGTTCATCTATAAAATGATAATAATAGTATTTACATATGGGATTCCTGTGAAAACAAAAAAAATCAACTGGCATAAGGTATAATATCTAATATCAGCTACCATTTTTGAAATGACTAACCATTGCACCAATCTATTCACTGAGTATCATTGGTCTCTACCCTTAGCTTGAAATAATATTTTGATCATTCACTAAAATCTGACATACTGAGTGGTTGTCTGGTCCTATTCTGGCATTAATACTTTCTAAGCAACTCCTACACATGATGTATTTTTCTGCTTCTTGATACAGGTACAACACAACTATTCTCTATCATATTCTTCTGGACTAACTCTACCCTGATATTTTTCCAGATGAACTTGAATTATTACATCAAATTGCACAAATAATTTCATTGGAATTTTAGATGGGATTGGGTTGAATATTATACTGTTTCAGAAGTAATTAGTGCCTTTCCCTCAAAACAACTGATAACAAATTGCAGCTTATATTTTCCAAAATAGTCTTGGAGAATTATCTAATTTCATATTCAATTTTTTTCTTTTGAAAAATTTGACAATTTATGCTTTGCTTTCACTTAACTGACTGATAAACAAGGCTCTGAAAGGCTTATGAGCTCATGGCATTCACAGTGACCAAGCCAAGATTTATATTTGAATCTGTCGAGTGAAAACATCCATTCTCTTTGCATTATATCGTGCCTATATGGTACCTTTTGAAAGACATCATCCAGAGCATCAGGAGGTGCAGATGCGAGCCCCAGTTCCAACTTGAGCTCACGTTTCCCAATTGGGCCTCAGTTAGAGCCCTGCAAGCTCATTGCCAGGTCTTTCTTTGCTCTGAGGGTCCCCAGTGCTTTCTTTATTTAAAGATACTAATCATCTAAAACATGATGTAGAAACTAAGTATTTTAATGTGTTTTCAAGATCTATCACATGCAAATCCCCCAATTTGCTTATAACTAACAAACAGTAAATGAGTCTCATTAAATGAATAATATATGATTAACAAATGGATTGTAAGAAAAGATATGTATTCTCTGAGTCCAGCTCTCAAACACTCACACTAGCTTGCAGATAAGTAAAAAGATAAATCTCCCAAAAATGATTTATAAAATCATATATTATATATATATATATAGATATTAGAGTTTTATTTCAAGATTATGAACTTTCTTAATTAATTTAGAACACTGAGATGAGTCAGTGCTTTTGCTCACTCTAGAGATACAGGTAATGAGACCTTTTGCTAGTAAGCTTATATCCAAAACCCACAATTCTTAAAATGTCGATTATATTTTAAGATGATTTAGCATAGCCTGGTCTTACTGTTTGAGGGGCCACATATTTTCAAACATCTTAGATGTCATTTTTATACCACTATATTTATCCAGGCATCAACAATGCTAAATTATTTTCATTCGACTCTCAAGCGCATGTACAAATATACGTCTCCCATTCTATGGTAAAACTAGAGTGTGAGAACACTTCTTAATGAAAGAAAGAATCTCAGATTTGGAAATTTAAAGTGAAAACCATGAGGCAGAAATACCAAATGAATGACAAAAAGCAAATATAATCTTAGGGGAGAAAACACAGTTCCCTTTCCAGTGCCTACAAAATGTCATGTGGACAGGTTTTATTCCTTGGGGGGCACGTTAACACTGAGAAGGGGAGTATCTATTTTGCCTGAAAACAAAAAACAATGTTTTTTCTTTATTTTCAGATATCACATAAAACCATGTTAGAAGAATTACATTTAAGTGGGATTTTGACTAATAGCTAAAATTTACTAAGGTCATAATATCTGAGCTTGCTTACCATGAGCTCTAGACATGGGACCCACTCCTCTACTCAACAGATGTATGTCTTTAGACATTTTGACAACCGTTTCTGCACAAAACATCTTACCTTTCCATTTTTCTTAGGTTATGGTTCAAAACAGAAGCTACACAGGGAGGAGAGACCTGGATTCAATTTCATGTCTCCTCAACATGCAATGCCTAGACCAGAACTGACCAGATAGAGCTTTCTTCCACAAGGGAAATGTTCAGCATCTGTCCTGTTCAATATGACGGCCACTGGCTGTGGATGTATTGAGCGCTGAAATAAGATGGAAACCACACTTCTAACTGTACTTAATTTTAATGTGTTTAATTAAACTAGACGCATGCAGCTACTGAATAGCTCAGGCAGAGAGTCATGCCTAGGCAAGATACACAAGCAGCCTGGTGTTTGGTGGTGGCTATGCCAGTGAGTAACTTGCACGTTATTTCAATGGTGTCACATTGCACTGAATGTGAAATTTAGCTACATGGTCTGTAATCATGAATTGAATAAAATGCACCTAATGTAATTTTAGAGATTAAATTTGTCTGACTGCCGTTTCTATTCATTTTCCCAGCCATTGCTTTTCTGTTATGTGGTATGCATGCCAAAGGCAGCAAGCAGTCTCAACTCTCGAACCATTCCAAAAGCAGGGCAGTATTCTCTTCACTCGGCTTGCCTATAAACAGTGAAATCTTACGAAATGGCAACATTCATTTCTATCTAGTATTGTATCTATATAATATGCAACTAAATGCCTTATTATGAGTTGTTTTTTCAAAAACTACCTGTGTGCTATGTGTTTAACAGAAGAATTTCCCAGTGCTATAAGTTTTTAAACATTGTTTATGTCTTTTCTACAAAATTTTGAGGGTCTGGATACTCATTGGAGCAGTTACTAAAACATAATTTCCTGCTTAAGGAACAATGGAGTTAAAAGGATGAAAAATCAGAAACTGTTCAAATACATTTGAATAATACTGTACCTCAGGATTGGAAGGATAACTGAGCAGACTATTTAGGCAAGCGCAGGAACTGGAATTCGATCCCCAGCACCAGGTGCCGCACCAACCCCAACACCAGGTGGGCTGAATCAGTTACCTTGTCCAGGCATGGTGTCACACTTCTGTTATCCCAGCACTGGGAAGGCTGAGAACAGGAGGATCACTGAGTCTGAGCTGCATAGTGAGACCCTGTACCAAGTACATTAAAAAAGTATACCTCAGTTTTTAGAAATACATACAGGGTAGAGAGAAAATCAATAGCATAATGTGCATATATATATATATATATATATACACATATATATTGAATCAGTAGCATGCCATCATCCACTCTAGTTCTTTTATGTGTTGTCAATGTTCATAGTAAAGAGGAGCAGACAACTCTCTCTGAGCCCAGTGAGACCTGCGCTGGACATATAATGCATACCTGGGAGTTGATGGACATGTAGGAGTTCACCACTTGTCAGGAGAAGCAAAAGAAACCTAGGGAGAGAGAAAGAGCTAGGAGGCAAGCTAGCCAGAGCATCTGGGAAACTCAGCATGATTTTGAGTACTGACCAGACACAAAATCTAGACAATCTAATTTCCATTCCCAGAAAGATGCTAGGATTTCAAGGTACAAAGCCCTAATCAGACTCCTGTCATCTAATCAGACACTTCTCTTCTCAGAGTCACTTTCATTTCATGCTATTACTTACTGTTGCAGTCAGGGTTACAAGGGAAACAATTTAATATGGGACACATAATTTAAAGAATTATTTTATAATATTCACTTCAGGAATCAAATGCCAAAAATACAGGATATCTGTCCTTAAATGGAGATGCCAAGACTCCAGCTGAGGGGTTAGATCCCATGGCAATATCCTGCACAAGTTCAGTTGAAGATCTAGAGCCTATGGTAATGGCCTCCATGAGTCCAGCCACGCGCTCACAACAATGTCTCACGCAGGCCTGTTTCACAGATCTGCACTGGGAAGGCCTTAAGGTCAGTGACAGAAGCTAGGAAGTCTGTACCAGCGAGATGAAGGATCTGTGCCAGCACTCAGAGGGATGTGCACAGGAGCCAGGAAGTGACTGTCAAAGTAAGGACCAGGGCTTCCCCGAAAAGAAACAGCCATCCTCAGTGACAGCAAGATCCCAAGCTCCTCTGATGATCAGTACAGCTGCATTCATATCAGGAAAACCAGGACAGCAAGCTTCTCCCTGAGAACCAGAAGTGTACCTCATCCATTCCAGTTTTCCCTTCATGCTGTTGGCGACAATGCTCAGGTGGGCCTTCCACCCCCAGGGCCACACTCATTCAGTTCAGCTGGGTGTTGCAAGTTGACCATGAGTCATTCCACTACACTGACTGAAAATGTCTTATCTCTCTTTTCACTTGATGTTTTCTTCTTTTAGGAAAAGTTTGAGAATTTCCTGAACTGAAAAATTCATAGAGACCTTCCAGGGTCTCTTTTCCTGAGGTGAAATTTTGGCTGACTTCCACACACTTCCCGGGGCTCAACTGAACAGCTGTGACTTAGGCTGTTCACCCTCAGCATGTCTCCACTACGGTAATCATCTCCTGTGTTTTGTCTGAAAGTCTACTCAGTCCCCAGCATGCAGAATTTGATGCAGTTGAATGTGAGGCATGGCCTTCTCTCTGTGAGGAGATCGCCCACTGAGGAGCTTAAGCTTTGGATGGTGAAAGCCTCAGCTTCTGTCTTTGCTTTCTGTGATGTTGGATAGTGACTCATCATTTTGAGCTTCAGTTTCCTCAGGTACTTAAAGGATGTCCATGGATTAGATTCATGGTTCTCTGTTGGGAAAAATAATGAATGATGCTATGAAAAATAGGGAAGCTCTCAAATTTTTGAAGATTCTTAGGACCTGAAGAAAATAAAGTGCAAGGCTTGCGAAAATGAGATGACCTCTGGCTCAGTTAAAATGATCAGTCTTTGCATTTGATTCCGCTATATTAATATATCCATTGATAAAATTCAGCTGTAGCACATTCCACACGGATAAGAGTTACAATTCCTGGAAACAAACTTTCATAAATTTTGCTCATGCTGATTTCAAAACTAGAAGCAACACATTTAGGATGCAGATTTATATTCCTAACATTTGCTTAAAAAAAATCACCCTGGTGAGTCATCTGCAGGACTGGCAATGTCAGAAATTGTTGACTTAAGCCTTTTATTATGGTCTCCTGGACTATATTGGATTATTTTGCTGAATTCATTCACCTATAATATATGAATGGCAATGGAACACCCATCTCTGACAAAACTAAACAAAAAAAGGGGATATAAATGGAGGATAATTTTGTTATATATATATATATATATATACATATATATATATATTAGTTATGATAGATATACAGCTACTTTCTCTTAATTCAATGAGAAGAAAGATTTGTACTAATAGTATTTATACAAGATATCATGTCTGCATCTTTTACTATGAATAACTACTACAAAAACAACAATATGCAATGTGTTACTTATTATAACTCTCCTTCTAATCTGTTTTGAAATTGTCTCATTGCTATTTCTTTATCAGTAAAATTAATTTTAAAACATCACCCTAGGTTATATTCTGGTCTGGGACCTTGCCCCCAAAACAAGAAGTCTCCGAGGATACTTCATTGCTTTCCTTGTCTTCTGTTTCTGCCCAGGGAGACGCCATAGTGTGTTTCTGACTACTCATAACTTCATCTCTGTTCCTTTCTCCGCTAGCTTTCACAGCTCTGATAGTGCAGCAGCCAACATTGCGTATTGTGTGAGTAGACTCATTTTTGAGCAATAAGGTAAGCAGAGAAAGAAGTAAAATTCTGAAAGTTGTAAAATTATCCTTGATTTACAGAAACCCACTTCATTGTTTGAAAAATACTAAATAATCTTACCTTCCCAGAAAACCTCTAGAACTAAACAATAAATTTATTAAGATCCCAGAATAAGAAGCTTCACACAAAATCAATAGTCAATGCCAGCAAAAAGCAATTAGAAAATAAAGCTCAAGGAAGGTTGCCATTTACATCAAAAATATGAAATCCTGAGCATTGATTTCATCTTAAAGTGAGTCACTTCTGGAGTGATGGAAGCATATACTTTTATTAAAGTGTTGATTGTAGGGTTATACCATTTGTGAAAACTAGTAAAGATGTATACTCAAAATATGTGCTCTTTTTTTTTTTCAAAACTGGGGATTGAACTCAGGCCCTTGCGCTTGCCAGGGAAGCGCTTACTCCACTGAGCCATCTCCCCAGCTAACATGTACTCTTTAGTATAGGTCAAGGGTGAGGAGATGGCTCAGTAGAGCAAGTAACTTCCCTGGCAAGCACAAGAGCCTGAGTTCAGTCCCAGGTTCCACCAAAATAACTAACTAACTAACTAAATTTAAAATAGATCAATGGGTTTCTGAATAGCTCTCTCAAAAACTTTACAGTTGTGAAGGAAATCAGACAAATGCAATGACTCCATTTATTTTTGTCTTGATATAAATTTCATTTAGATATTCAAGTGTTAAATATATATTCTGTTATCTTTTTCCTCAAGAATGTCTTTTTATGTTATTTTAAAGAAAGTGGAAAAATAATATATGAGACATCAGAAATGATACGCAATTTGAAAAACATGAGCTGATAGGTATTCAACAGTAGTCATTTTATTGCACATTGTCGTCTTTAATGTAGTTGCTCAGGTTACCAGATACAAGCATGCAAAATTTGTCAAAGCAAAAACTTTAAGCATTAATAACTACCTTCAAAAACCCAACAGAGATTAATAATACAGTTATTTTAGTTGCCCTGTGCATACACATACTTTTTTTTTGCCTTCATTTCTCCCTTCCCTCAACCCAATTGTTTATTTCTTTCACTCAGTTTTTTACCTTTTACTATATCTATTGTGCCTGTCATATTCTATTTACTCTTCTGGCTTCTTACAGTAGGGAGACAATATCATGTCTACACATGTGAATCTGATTTATTTCACTTGTACATGTAGCCTCTAGCTGCATCCATTCACCTATGAAAACCTCAAGTTTAAGTTTCTTCATAGCTGAGTAATACTCCATTGTACAAAAGTACCACATCGTTTTTGTCCATTCCTCAGTTGATGGGCACCTGGGTTGTTTCCAAGAGTTAGCTATGACAAATTGTGCTGCTATACACATGACTGCACATACATTGTTGCCATACGAAGTTTTCAGTTCTGGCAAAATACCCAGGAAGGGAATAGCTGGGTAGAATGGAATTGCTAATCCTAGCTTTTTGAGGAATGTCCACATTGACTCCCACAGTAATTGCACCAGTCTGCCCTCCCTCCAACAGTGAAGAAGGGTTCCTTTACCCCCATGTCCCCTCAAGGATCTGTTAGTAGCTGATTTCTTGGTGATAGCCATTCTTTCTGAGGTGAGATGGAATCTCGGTGTTGTTTTAATTTGCATTTCTCAAATGATCAATGATGTTGAACATTTTAATACATTCATTTGCCATTTGTATTTCTTCATCTGAAGTATATATTCATAACTGATGCCCACTTTAGAATTGGGTCTTTAAATTTTGAAAACTTGATTTTTAAAAATTCTTTATATGCTTTAGATAGAAGTCTTTTGTCTGAGGGACAGTCAACTAAAATTTTCCCCCCAATTCATTGGTTTTCTTTTTACTCTGCTGATTATTTCTTTGATGTGCCAAAACTATGCAAAATGAGATCCCCATTGTTGATTCACTGAAGTATTTTCCATGCAATTTGGTTTTTATTGATGAATATTCTACCTATCACTATGTCTTCAGGACTTCTACAGTCTGTTCCAGTAGCTTTAATGTTTGTTTTTTAATGTTCAGATATTTAATCCATTTTGACTATTTTTCAGTGGACAGGGATAGACCTAGATCTAGTTTTAGTTTTTGGCATCTGGAAAGCCAGTTTTTCCAGCACCATTTGTTATGTTTCTTTCAGTGAACAGGTTTGGCCCCTTTGCCAAAGGTAAGGTAGCTGAGCATGTTTTAGTTGTGCCTGAATCTCGTAATCTGTTCCTTAGATCCACAGGCCTTTTTTTGCCAGTATCATGTTGATTTTATCACAGTAGTTGTGTAGTATAATTTCACGTCAGGGATTGTAAAGGTACATGATCATTTCAATAGATGCAGAAAAAGCTTTTGACAAAGTCTAACACTCATGATAAAAAAGAAAACTTACAGAAAATTAGAAGAGTCTTTATCTCAATCTAATAAAAAAACATCTATGAAAAAGCCATCTATGAAAAACCAAGAGCAACATCATTCTAAATGGACCAAAACTGAAAGTTTTCACTCTAAAATCAGGTATAAAAGAAGGATGTCCACTATTATCACTCTTATTCAACATAATTCTGAAAGCATTAGCCCAAGCAATTAGACAAGACAGAGAAGCAAAAGACATAAGAATTAGAAAGGAAGGAGTTAAATTATCATTATTCAGTGATGATGATGTATATGCAAGACCCAAAAATCTCCATGAAGAGACTCCTAGAATTAATAAACAAATACAAGAATGTAGCAGGATACAAAGATGACTCCATTTATATAGAATATGAAGGATAGATCAGTCCACACAGACAGAATACAGGGAATAGTAGTTGCAAGGCACTTGGACAAGGAGAAAGTGGTGAGGAGAAACTGATTAATTGAGGAGTACATAACTTAAGAGTGATGGAAATATTTTGAAACCAGTGATATATAAATCATATTGTGAATATACTAATTTCATTGACTTTCAGTTTTAAATGGTTAAGTCTATATTATGTGAATTTCAACTCAGGGTTTTTTTTGGTTGTGTCAAAAAGAGGTCATAAATGTGCTCATCACTTCCCACCTGTGAGTGAGCCTGGGTTCTAACTGCAGTTGGGGGTATATTTGCTGTCTAGCTGGTCTGCCCCTAGGTACGATACACACCTTTCCTCATTGAAACACTATTCTAGAGATGAGCAAACAGGCTCAGAGAATGAACAGCAAACTCATAAAGCTATTCATCTATATGACAAAGCTGGAATCTCCATCTCCCATTCTCCTAAAGTCCTAGGATTTTCTGTAGTCACAAACTGATTCTTCCAGTGCTCTCCTCAGAGAGAGAGAATGAAAATGAGTCTTGAAGCCTGAAGAAGTCTGAGAGCATCAGTGGAGATGTGTGATAAGAAATCCTTCTCACCTCTAGCCTTACAGCAAGCAGTGCCAAGCAACCTTGGCTGCAGACTAGAAACTTGGGAAATTCCGAGCACCAGTTTTGTCTGGATTAAGGAAAAGAAGACATTCTTAAGGGTTATTCCTGTAATTACACAGAAAAATGAGGACTCTACACTAAGTAACTAATGTACACTACTTCTTTGAGTGGTTTTGTTTTCATCATGGGAGGCTTGAACGTAAACAAAACCTCTTTTTCTTTCCAAGCTCCTGGGAGGTTGTTTTCATGTTTGTTTTGTTTTGGGTTTTGGTTTGTTTGTTTTGCCTGTTCCCCACAATGCTACAATAACTGGTTAAATCCAAGCTCTTATGTGGTTTATGCCAAGATGAGTTTTTTTCACTGTATCTAAATTACTTCATGAAATAATGCTACTATCTGCCTCCAAGCTGCTGTCAAAGTTGGGGCCAAAAGCTCAGCTACAAAAAAAAAACAGAACAAACTAAACCATAGGTCTCCAAGGAAATAGTGGGGAAGAATTCCTCTCTGGGGATAACCCTTAGTAGACATCTGATTTCATGTTTTCTTCTAAGTGACATAGGTGTTGTTCATACAAAATATAGTTCCCAGTCAAATTCTAATTGTAGAGCTGATCAGAAGTTCTGAAATGTACACTGCAGATTTTACTAAACTTTTAATCTGTTTCAAATAAAATACGAGGGAAGCATCTTAGCTTTTTAAACTATGCAACATAATCCTTAATGTAAAATATTGTCTACTGATAGCAACCACTGTCTGGATTCATGATCAGTCAAGTGAAGCACATATGTAAAAGGTCACTAGGAAAACCCTCTGTAAGGAGGGAAGACACAGAAACAGATCATCAAGATATGATGACGTAGCAGGTATTGTTGTCCACATGCGGACTAGCAGGACTTGGAGGATCAGTGGGAGAGAATAACTTTTATTTTCATTAGTTCTTTATTCACTATTAATCTTTTACCAGGCGGCCACAATGTACAATGTCCCATTCATTGCTATGGGTTCCACAGAAAGGAACTGAATACATTTGGATGCGTGAGGAGGTTTTATGGACAACTTAGATACCACATGTGCTGGATATTTGTTCTCTGTCCCCAAAGATATATTATCCATCATTTTCATTCTGCCCTATGACCTAAAATGCTTGCCTTTAATGGACTTCACACTCATGAATTTTCACCTAAAATCTCATTTCTATAAGTGGCTCAATGTATTACTTAAATTCCCTGATCAATATCCTTTAGTGAAATTATATGTACATTCCTATTTTTAATGTTCACTTTCCTTAAATAATATCCACAAGGTTATTTTGTTGCACATCACACTAAAGACATTCTATTAGCATATAAGGTTTCTTGCTTTGTTTTAAATTTTACAAAGTATCTCATCTGCCATTTTATTTATTGTTCTGGAAATCATTTCTACCAGGTCCATCTTTTAAAAATCCGGACAAAATTTTACAGATAAAAATCTCATTGTGTAATTTCATCTTTTGTCAACTTTCAATTAACAATAATCTTAAATATGAGTATATTTGCTATTATTAGTAGTACCTTATGTTAATTACCTCCACACAATATTTACCACAATATATAGTTGTAATTTCATCACCTAAAAATAAAGCACTTTCACAGGTTGTTTAATGGCTGCTAAATCTTTTCATTTTACCTACACGGAATTAAAATGGCAACATCAAAATTATACATTTAAAATATGTGGCTCTCACTCTTCAATGAAGTTACCCATGGCATACACACAGTGGAGCCAGACTCAGTGAGCAAAGGGTTAAATTCCAGTTGTCTATGGGCAGTGGACACACCTCAAGGTTGGAATGCTTAGTGAAATAACACAGACACAGAAGCTTAAGTGTCACACGACTCTTTAAATGAGAAGCCCAAAATATAAGTAATATAAAGAACAAAATAAAAGATAATATAAGACAGAGGTAGACCCATGGATCTAGAGATGAGGGGAGGGACAGAGAGAGTATAAAGGATTAAGATGAGATATGTGACATGTGCCAACTCCCCTGGATGAATGTATTCATTTTGTATCACAAACATGGACCAATAATAAAATAAAAATTTTCTGAGAATATAAGCCCCTAGCTTTGGCCTATGCAGCTTCCTGGATTTACACATTCATAAAAGCTCTTAGCATAGTGTACTAAGACTCACCTACTCACTTGGGAAAATGTAAGCTCTTGAGGGTGGAAACTAGGGCAGCTCAAGGCTTGTCCAACCTGTCTCCGACGGTATTAAATAAATATAAGTTGACTTCAGAGTCATAAATGTTTTAGTTTCCTTTATAGAGCATCTAACATGCATGGCTTTTCAGATATTTCATTTGAAGAGGGAACCAGAACAGTGCTGTCAACATCCTTTAATGCAGGGGGTCTGAGGTAGAGCCCTGGTGCCCATTGACTTTGGTTACCTTCTTGCCTGCTCTCCTCATATTTCCACTCACTGTTCATCCTGCTTTCTAAGCTGGTAAGCCGAGGTCCTGTGGTGGCCACTGAGGGGACCTAGTCTGATACACTAGGTATTCTGGTGGTCAGAGCCTCACAGTAAGGGTTTTATTCCAGCCAACCAGGATTGGCAGTAGCTATTACAAGAAATGAGTAAGAAAAAAAAATACAGCAATTATTGTTGAATTCCTAATACTTTATTTAGCAAAATTTTGTATCATTTCTAATGCTGTTTTTTAAATCAATATTTTGTATTCTTTAAAAAAGAAAAAAAAAAAAACAGGGAGGAAGGAAAGAGAAAATACTCCCTGTGTATGTATTAATTTCCTTACTATAAATTCCATAAAGGCAGCAAACATACCTAGAACATTGCCTGGCCCTTAGTAGGTGTTCAGTAAGTACATGTAACAGTGTACTTAGAGAGCCCTAAGAAAGGATGTTTGGATTTTCTGAGAATGTGCAATTTGGCAGGTTCAGTGCTAATCACTTTAACGTATGGTCTCAACTTAAAGATAATCCTCAAATCCTCTTTATGAGGTAAATCATATTACTGCACTGTTTTATAGAGCAAGAAATGGAGCCCTGCTGCTGCCTAAAGACGGCTGGGCCCCTCTTCACAGATTAGGCAGCATGGAAGAAAGATTACCGTGAGCAAAAGGGAATTTAGAGAAGGCCTAATCTAATGTGCACTTTACTGGTGGAGAAAAGAATCCCCAAGAAGCTGAAGTACCATTGCCAGTCTCACGGGAGTCAGGGCTGGAGGCTGGAACTGCACTGTACTCCCACCCTGGCGGAGGCTCTCTTTGCTCTGTGTCTTATAGTTCATCTGACTCCTGGCCTGCTACATGTAGAAAGCCACCAGCCCCACGGTTGCCGGGCATCAGAAAGGACCAACACTACCTGCCCTTTCGATCTTCTTTCACAACCACCCTCACAGCACTTTCATACAGACGTGAATTTCATGGGCTTGCAGGGTGGCCTTGGATATGGATAGCCTTGTAGGGGGCCTTGGAAACTGGGGACTTTTGTTGCGTGGTGGAGCAACGTTTCCCAGAGAACAGAACGTGCTCTTTTTCTTGTTTTAACTTGACTCCATTATTCAACAAATATACTTTTTTTCCCTGTGAAGTATAACTGAGTAGTTTATGACAGGATTTAAAATTTAAATCCATAATAGAATGATGCCTCTTTGTCCCTGTACCTTGACAATCTGTCAAATAAGGCTAATGTGGATTGCTAAAAGCATGATTATGGTATTAGATAATTCCTTGGTTTAACTTTTTGCGTCCGTGCATGTTGCTGATGGCAGAATCAACAACAGTAATGGGGATCAGGAAGCCAAGCAAAGGAAGCTGCAAATATGAACTCGCACTTCCGATGGGCACCCATGCTTGCTGCTCTGGGGGCTGCTGTCTGGATTCCTGAGCCGAGCATCACAGAGGACCATGCTTCTGAGCATGCGCCTCTTCTGCGTCCTAACTCAACACTTCCTGATTGCCCTTGCTAACCTTCTTCCCGTAATGATCTGAGGAGAAGAGAGGACTATCTTTCAGAACCATGTAACATTTCCATATTTATGATAAAGGATGCAAACTGTGCATTTCATCAAGCAAATGACGAGATAAGTAGGTGTGAAAGGCTTTGGTTACTGTGAATTCACACCTTCCTCCTCTCTTAGTGGGATGGGGGATAAGAGCCTCCTAACCAGTTTCCCTGCTCTCCTTCCAGCTCCAAAGCATCATATCAGAGTCATTTTTTCCATAATACAAATCTGATCATGTCATTTCCCTGCTGAAAACTCTCCATGTGACTTTACACCTATAAAATGAGTATCAATGTAACAACACGGCAGACACAGGTTCCAGAACAGCCTGTTCCAACCTGCAAAAAATGATGTCTCCAGCTTATACCACAAGCATTCTCCTGGAATGACACGTTGTCTACCCATTTCTCAACAACACAGCCTGATGATGGCAAGGACAATTGTCCAGCTCTCGCTACCTTACGATCTCCCAAGTACACTTTATGATCTGGTATAGTGTCCCAGTCCCCTAGGGTACCATCAAAATATTTGCAGGTACAGTTTGTAACCCCCTTCTTTCATTAGAACACACACAACATGAAATCAAGCTGTCTGGTTCCTTACTGGATCTTGGGTCCTTTCCTAGGATGTAGGTGCATAGCAATGAGTAAAATAGACACATTTGCTACTTTAATGGAGTTTATCACAAAAGACTATTGAATACCCAGCACTGTATTTTCCCTTCATTCTTTCTTATAACTCCCCCTCCCTCTTCAAAGTGGAGCACTATCATATGTTTACTTACCATTCTAGTAATTCTGCAGAATATTGATCAAATAAATATTTATTCTACTTAAGACACTGGGTTAATTCTACACAGAATGGAAAAATAAGTACTCTTCATGAAGAAATTTATTATTCACACTAACGTGCAGACTTTGTGCATAAAAGCATTCTGGAAGCCACTCACATCCATGGTTATTGAATTTTCCACTTAATCACCCTTTAGTATACCTCCCCAAGGTTTGATACTCATATTGACCTCTCTTGTACATCCAAAAGATATCCATAAAACCAATTCAAAACCATGCTTTGATACTGATGTTTTTAAATTTTCTGTACTACTTTTCAGAACTCATATAACTTCTCAGTTGGATTGAAATTAAATATATTTGCTGACCAAAATTTGAAAAATCTGAGACTATATCATGGTTGATCAGAGTATGTAGACAGTGCATAGGTAACTAGCCTACTAACAGCCCTCTCATAATATGATCTTAAATCCAGAAGTGTATCTTATTGACATGGTGATAAACGTGTTTCCAAAAAGGCCTAAATTCATAAAGGAAAAGTGAAACAGGAATGAAGGGAATCTGAATAGAATGTGTATCCAAACTGCATGGGGGATGTGGTACTTCTTTTTAAACTTTGAAGATAATTTCAGAGCAGAAAAAGTATCAATCAGAAAGGATTTATGAAGCTACTCAGGATTCCTCAGCTGGGCTAAGATTTGGGAATGAAAAGATCAGTAGAATAGGATGCCATTTAGCCCAGAGTTACTTGAACATAGACTATGGTCATACAGAAGTGCTCTGCCTTCGTCGTGGTGAAAATTTAATCCTGGACTAAATGTTTCTGTCTCATCTAATAAAACATAATAAGCAAGCCTCAAAAGGATCAGACCTTTTGTGAGAAATTCAAGCATATCTCAAAACAAAGCTCTAAGATATTTATAGGAATGTGGAAATATCTAACACCCTGTAGGGCAAAAGTCGCAGTCTGTAATTCAGTACAAAAGCACCATAAAAGCAATGAAGAAAAAACATACAGAAATGGTAGGATAAAAGTAAGCTAACCATAATGAGCTCAAGAATGGCACAAAGTATAGAATTAGAAGACTAGGACATCACTAAATAGCTACTGCTATTCAACATAGTCAAGAAACTAGAGAAAGATGAAACAGCTTTGATGTCCCTTGGTTTGCACCAACAGAAATCCAAGTTCAGACTGTCTCCTCAAGTTTTGTCACCTTGCCTCTCTGCCTTGTTCATTGTTCTTGTGAAGACATAAGTCACTTATTAGGGCTCGCCCTAGTCTCCTATGACCTCAATTTAATTTAATTAATTGCATTTGCAGAGATTATATTTCCAGATGAGATTTTAGATAGACCTAAATATTGTAGGGACACTCTTCAATCTAGCACTGTATAATATGGGAAAAGATGAAATTGGATTTCCTCTAGTGCCATGTATAAAGACCAATTTCATATACATTAATGCTTTTGTGTCAAAAATAAAACTTGAGGATACTTTGTACTATATATAAATAAATAATTTTAGGCTCTAGGATAGAAAACAATTTAAACAAGATATGCTTTTGGCTACTGCACCCAGAAATGTATGTTAATCTGCTGAAAAGCAACTTACATGATTACCCCAGAAGATGTAGGAGGGAAAAACATATAACAATAATCCAACATCCATTTCTGAAAAACTCGGAAAACTGGGACAGAAGAGATCTCCCTCAACCTGATGAAGGGCGTCTGTGAAAACTCCGTGAGTAACATCACACTTGCTGCCAAAAGTCTGAAGGCTTTTCCCCTGAAATTGGGACTAAGGCAAGGATGTATCTTTTCCCATTGTATTTGTTTTCAGTGTTCTCTGCATCCTCTTCCTACACATCATAGTCCCTTCAGAATGTCTGGTAGATCCTCAGCCATGCGCTCCACTCACTACAGAACTCAGGAATTCTCTTTTACATCAAGAATCCCCCCAGAGTGTGCAGTAGCCCACGATGTAACCTTCAATTCTTGCCACTCATGTCATGTCACACAACCTGCCATTATTGGCTTGTGTATTTGATGAGTTTTGTACTGTTCAGATTTTACCCTGAGAATCAAAGATGTAGATCCTTCTATTATGCAGTCCCAACAATTCATCTAGGAATTACTGAAATTAAGCATTCAATAATCACCATGCCCTTTCATTCTCCAACCTCTGCTAAAACAATTCAATCAAGGAAATAGAGTGCGAGGTTCCCTTCTAATGACTCTAATGTAATCTCTAATTTTTTATCTGTTTATTAAACATATGCCATATGCTTCCTTTTGGGAAGAAGTCTAACTATCCCATCTGTTCTATATGTAATATATACTTAATACCTTGAATCCTCAAGCCTTTAGGCCTTTATATTTTCAGTTAAACTTGGGGAAAATGCAACACAAATGTAGCACTGTTTCTCTATCTAAAATATAACTGTTGTAATTAAAAAATCACAGTATTCAAGTTGTGTCTCTATTATTGGTTTATAGACATCACATAGGAGCCTAAAGTCCAAAATTTAATGACTTCTTCTATCTGAATTACTCCTCACTTTTTTATTTGGCAATGCATACGAAAAACTGCTGCCACCAATCAATTGGTGAACAGAGGAAAAGTCCTACAAGACAAGAAAAAAATACATAATTAAAATCAAAATTGTTCCCTTTTCTAATTACCTAAAGTGATGAATGCAATATGTTAAGAAATGCTTTTTCTCCTCAGTGGAACAGATTAATAACAATGCTAAAGTTTCTGTAAACACACAAAAGACAGTAAACACACATAGCACATATTCACACAGATAACACACGATGAAATTTATGACAGATTTATTATATGTGTAATATAGGTAAAATACTAAATACAGAAATTGCGAAGATTTTCTTTTTACAACACAACCCTTCTTCGGCAAATATTTTTGTATGAAGGCTGACTTGAGTGAATTAGGAAAGCTGGCTGGTATCTAATTTGAGGCACCAGGAAATGTTATTCAGATGTGTTAGAAAATGAGAACAAATTATTAAAACATTATTTTATGGTATGGTAAAATAACTCAATTAAAAACATTCTCCAAGAAGGGAAGCATAACTTCCCTCCAGTCCTTGCACATGTGTTGCGCGAAATGACGCAGTTCTGAGAAACAGAGTTGGGAAGGGGGCGAGGATGACTTTACAACAAAGAATGGCATTGTTTATGGTAACAGCATTAATGGGAGCAGGTTGGTCACATGTGCCCTCCATATGATGCAGTGAGATGGCATTTTACACCTGAGATTTTCTTCCCTAAAACCCATCATCTCATCAGTAAAACAACCAATCAAATTATATCCTAATAGACTAGCACTCCTCAAAACTGCTGAAATCATCAAACACAACTTCAACAAAATGTGAGCAATTGCCACTGCCCAGGGGAAGCTAAAGACACAGGACCTTTAAGGGGAATGTGGGGTGAGACTCTAGATGGATCTAAGGAGGGATTATGGAAAAACTAGTGAAACCCAAATCAAACAGAATTCAGTTAATCCTCATACCAGGATTAAAAAGTAACAGCAATATACTATTGTCACTTTGTTAATTATGACAAATGTACCATCTTGATGCATGATGTTAATCCTTGAATAAACTGCATTGGAAATAGATAGAATTCTGCAGTATCTTTGCTATGTGTATGTACATCTAAACTATTTTGAAATGTAAGAATAATGTATTAAAATGTTTCCTCCTGTCTTCCCAAAAGCTGCTCAATGACCTCATCAATTTCCAAAAGATTGCTGTGCAAAGAAGAGAAGGATTAGTGGACTAGTGAAAAGTCACAAATTCAATCCATCCTGGAACCTTTCCAGTTTAGTGAGCTTCAAATTCTCTGAGCTACCATTTTCTCCCATATGAAATGGGATTACCAGTGCTTCTCATGTGTACTTCTTGTAAGACAAGAAAAAAGAGCAAGAAGTGTTGAGAGCCAATTCTGAGCCACACAATTTATGTATCTGTACCTTTTTAAATACTTACAATCCTACAAATTAGGCAATATTAAACCCATATTGCAGGTAAAGGAAGCACAAAGAAATTAAATAATTTTCCTGAAGTCACATTATGAATAAAAAACAAAAAAGAGAAAAGGATTTCAGCAAAAATTCTTTCTCTCCTAAACTGCTCCCTGCTCCCTTCTTGCCATCAAGCTATTTTTTGTGGAGCACAAACACAAAAATGTTGTCAACTACCATACAGCTACACTCCCACATGAGCACTGTGCCCAGCATAAATGTCTGAACAGCCCAGTGAATGGCCAAGCCCAAATGTCCTATTGAACAAAAAACTGATCAGACAAGAAATACTTGAGCAGCCTTTCAAAACACCAGGCGCTGCACCTCCTATGGAGCCCAGGGGTCTCTCTTCCTATATCTGCATGGCCTGTCTGAGAAATGTTCTGCCTGACTTTTGGCACCTTGGCAGATTTCTTCTCTTGCTAAAGAATGCTTTGTACCCACAGTATTCAGGGCAGAAGCCTGAGAGGCATACTGGTAATGTTATGTGATAATAGTGTATCAAATTCATATTACCAGTTTTGCCAAATGAAATTTAATTAAGCACAAAAGTGGCTTACTGCAATGAAATCCACATGTGCTCTCAAAAGCTGGGCATGCCTGTGGGTACTTGGAAAATACTCCAAATGCATGTTATTACAAGAATTTTGTTATCAGCCAGAAACAACTCTTTAGATCCTAAGTATAGGTTTTGAAATACGTGAGCATCTTGGCATCTCAGTGTTAACATCTCCATTTATCTGCATGAAATAAACAATTTTTGTGCCCAGGCCAGGGAACAAACTTCCCCCTCACTAATGAAAATACAACAGACCTTGCTTTTCTTGCAAATCCAAACCAAGTTTTCCAAAGGCAGTTAAGAGAGTTGCTATGATCATTTTCACTCTAAGGGCATTATTCGCCTTTGAATACAAGCATTTGTTTTGGATTCATAAAAAGTCATGAGTGCTTTCATCCAAAGGACTATTAAAGATCATCCAACTCAATTTCTTCTGTTGTAAATGATGAAATGTAGGTCCCGGTGGGTGATGAACCCAGGATGATGCAAAGTTAATGACAGGGCTGGCACCATAACCAGGTTCCAGCCTGGTGGGATACAGATATTATGCAGATATCTCAGTTTCAACTAGGAAACTAGTTATTATATTACTTCTGTCCCAAAGAATCTATGATACATATGTGACCTTTAAAATTCATTCCTTCAGTGGAGAATGAACAACCAGAATCTGATCCAGGGAAGCATCTGATGTACTCAGAATGAGAAGTATTCTAATTTCAAAAGGGGAAATGCATTGTGTTCTCCAAAAATACCAAATGTAGTAAAAGATGTAGAGAGACTAAGAAATATTCCTGAAGAAAGGAGACTGCTCAGGCTAGAGGTTTGGGTCCCCAAGTTTCATGCTTTGAAATCTTAACCCCTACAGATCTGAAAATAACAAAAGGGGTCTTAAGCTGAAAAATGCAGGCAGCTTCTAGAAGCCAGGGAAAAGATTCTTTTCTAGGGCTTTCAGAGGGAGCACAACCCTGCTGATACCCTAGTTTCAGCCCAGTGAAGCTGAATTTGGACTTTTGACTTCTGTAATTGTTCAAACATAAATGTGTGTCATTTCAAGCCACCAAGTTGGTGGTCATTTCTTACACCAACTGTGGAAACTAATATAGAACCCAAGAAGAGAGTTTCTTAAAGGAGTGCATAATCAACAATTCTACATGCTGCTAAAAGGGCAACTCTGAAAGACTGTTGCACTTGGAAATGTAAATAATATTATCACTGTCCTTGGAGAGCTGTTTTAGTTGAACAAGGGAGCGGAAAGCCACATGGAAGTGGAGGATGGGAGGATGAAAGAAGTAGGAGCTAACAGCCCACCTGTATTCTGAATTCATTGCTAGAAAGAAAAAAGCAACAGATGAATAAAGAATAGTTATTCTTCATTTTCTGCCATTTATATTCCTGGAAAGAATATTAGGTCTTAACTTTTTTTTTTTTTGTATTTTAGAGAAAAGTCTACAGGTGTTCAGGGTCTCACTGTGAGATTGGACTTGTACTGATCCGCCTGTTTACAGCCTCCTAAGAGCTGGGACTACAGGTGCACACCACCACACCCAGTCTCAATTGCCATCTCAGCAGGCCCAGGGGCAGGGCCAGCACAGGAGACCCAGATATTGAACCCCGGGCCCCTGTGTCTGCTTGCAGGTGCTTTAATCCGCTGAGCTATTTGGCCAGCCCTTTGCTTGGATTGCAAGATAAAGGCATGCATAATTATTGGTCAACCAATATCACCACAAACCATTTTTTTAATGAATTAAAAGAATTCAGTTCTACAACTATCCTACTATTAGATAGATAGATAGATAGATAGATAGATAGATAGATAGATAGATAGATAGATAGATAGATAGATAGATCTATTTTCTTTCCTCTTCTTTTCTCCTTTTATGCATCCCAGTTGTTCTTTCTTTCTGAGGAGCTTCTTTCCCTTTCACATTATCTAATGTAGATTTGGGGTCTTATTTACTTTTTCAGTTTCTTACACTATGAAGACAATACATAGGTATAGAAAATAAGGTATAAAAATAAGATACACAAACAGCTACACTCTTTTTATTTAATGATAAGAGACATACGGTATAAGAATGTCTGTAAGTATAATATCATGTATGCACCTTATATGATACCAAAACATTATGAAAAAACAATTTGCAATGTATTAATTTATCAAATCCATCTTGTCAAGGTATCTTAAAACTGTCTCATTGATATTTGTACTTCAATAAAACAAAAATTAAAAAACAAAAAAAGAAGACAATACAATGTTTACATTAAAAAAAGAAAGAAATCTTAATCCCACATGTAATGGTGTTAGGTTTTGAGACCTCTTGGAGTGACTAGGTTACAAGGGCTGAGTCTCGGGTTCCAGGGGCTCCCTTGCCCCTTCTGGGATGGGAGAATGCACAATCCTCACTTCAGTCTGGAAGTAGACTCTCAGCAGAAACTGGATCAGCCAACAGCTTGGTCTTGGACTTCTCAGTTTCCAGGACTGAAAGGGATAAATTCTTGGTGTTCACAAACTACCCAGGCTAAGGTTTTCTGTTATAGCAGCCAACACACGTTACATAGAGACCCAAAAGATGTTAGACTTAAATACATAGACAGAAGCAGGACTGCAACATTATTGGATCAATTGATAACTATAATATTGACCAAAAATGGGATAGATAAAAATATTGGGTCACTGTTAAAGTTACTGAGGTTGAAAACTGTACCAAGGGAACACTAGTGAAATGCTTAGGGGTAAATGAATAGGGCATGCA
The DNA here is from genome assembly GCA_004027165.1 of Ctenomys sociabilis. Classification (NCBI taxonomy): domain Eukaryota; kingdom Metazoa; phylum Chordata; class Mammalia; order Rodentia; family Ctenomyidae; genus Ctenomys; species Ctenomys sociabilis. Next base: position 28,420 of record PVKA01011952.1, read on the forward strand.
ACTCACTCTTAATTTTGTTTAAAAAGGAAAAAAAACCCTACAAAATGTGGTGAGATGGCTGAACAGTGAACAGACTGAACAAATGAAGCAAAGCACCCACAATAGATGAAACTGGATACAAGCTCTAAGGGTGTACTTTACTTTATTTTTATAACTTTTCTCTGTAAGTTTAAAAATATTCCAAATAAAAAAGTTTTAAAAAATTTTAGCCATGCAAATGATTACCACCAGTCCCGCAAAGTTATAACCACACTCCATTTGAGAGCAATAGAGGGCATTTTAAGAACATCTCCAAAAATATGCAGTAGAGGCTTTGAAAATCTCTATGACATCCTTCATGCATATTTACCACAAAACCAAAATGTCACTAAATACAAGCAGTGACTAGAATCACCTCAGAAGGCCTCTCAGCTTGGTTTATGGCTTGGTTTGGGACTGGCTCCCCTGAGCAATGAGTCTGCTGTCATTCACTTATTTCTTAAGGTATTTCATAGTGGAAAATTATTATCTTAAGAGCTGCAATGAAAAATTGATATCTTTGAATGTAGGAAAAACATTCACTTGTGTTTTCTCTTGAAAACAAATGAAAGTTACAGTTGCAGTTCTGAATATGAATGGAAAAATGGGCCACTTGGTTGTAATGAGGAAACTTGATCATGTTTCCCTGATAGCTTGAACCATGAGGTTTATGACAGAAGTCCATATACACCTTCCTTCTTTGCACTGGTCCAGAATAGCGATGCCCTCAGTTCTCTCTGAGCAAGCCATCTGATTATGGCTTCTGCCTGTCAGCAGTCTGCCCTGAGTCCATGCCAGGCCTGCTTGTCCACAGAGGGCAATTTACACCCAAACCAGGTAACTCTGGCCCTCCCCTTGGGTCATAACAAGTTGCCACTCCGTTTCTGCTTAGGTGCTTGGAGATCTAAAAACTGATGTTCTCTGTTAATGAAGGGTAGCTTTACTAAGTCATCCACAGACAGATTTATGTCACTAGGTGTTATCCACACATTTGGACATCATGACGTGTGCCCTCTTGTGTAGAACTAAGCCCACGTTGAGATCCTGCACTAAGGAAGCTTGTCTTGGACGGCGAATCACAAGGAGCAAACAGGGCACCGGCAGCCACACGGGTTGCGCATCAGAGAGCCCCCAGGCTTCTATGTGCAATGGATCTTGTTAAGCACAGTAGCCAGGCTAAGAGGAGCAGAGCAGTGTCTGCACTCATCAGTCAGCTGTGGTCAGCAGCCCAGGAGTGCTGTGCTCGCCTACCCCTGGCATTTGTCCTACCATTCTTCTGCTGACCACACCTTCACTACCTGATAGTCCCCCCTTCCCACCACCGCAAGCCCTTCTTTGGTTTTGTTAAACCCCCACTTCTAATTAAATGTCATCACTGCTGGAAAGTTTCTCCAAAACCTTTTCTCCTGAGCCAGATTTGAAGGCTTTCCTGCCTTCTCTTTTGGGCCACACATGGAGCCAGTATAGACTTTCTCATCTTGCTTGGCTCCATGGTTACCAAGCAGGCTTTAAACTTGGATTGTCTCTGTTCAACACTTGTAGGCCTGGAAACTTAAGTCAAGCTGGCTGAGTTTCAGAACCACTCTGTATCTCCTATGCTGTATTAGTTCATAGTTTCTCAAGACAATTCACTGGGAGATGCTGTCCTCACTTCACAGATAAGGAAGATGAGAAAGGAAGAATAAATGTCTCACTGTAACACATGCGGAGAGCAGAGAGTTAAAGCCATGCCTCATGGAGATGGAAAACATCCACCCCATGCTGAGCTTCTCAGCCAGCCCATTCTAAAGGGACTTTGCCACCTTTAGGAGAAGCAGGGTCTGCCTCTCTAGAAGTTAAGAACAACCGTCAAGAATGTTTAGGTGATGTTTGCTCATGAACTCTTTACCTACCCCTATGTCTTCAACAGTTCCTCCTACTTTCTCTTCCAGGACATTGAGTGTTTCTGTTTTAATGTTTAGATCTTTAATACATTTTGACTTTAACTTAGTGCATGGTGATAGAGCTGGGTCAAGTTTTAGTTTTCGGCATGTAGAAAGCCATGTTTTCCAGCACCATTCGTTAAAGAGGCTATCTTTCTTCCAGTGACCTTGTTTAGCCCCTTTGTTGAAGATCAGATGGCTGAGTGTGATTGTAGATGCCTCTGAATCTTCTAATCTATTCTAGTGATCCTCAGGTCTATTTTGTTTCCAATACCATGTTGATCTTATCACAGTGGCTTCGTAGTATAATTTCAAGTCAGGAATTGTGATACCTCCTGTCTTGTCTTTATTGGCCAAGATTGCCTTTGCTATTCTAGGTCATTTGTGGTTCCAAATGAATTTTAGGAATGATTTCTCTGTGTCGGGGAGGTATGTTGGTGGCAGTTTGATAGGGATTACATTAAATCTGTACAGCAATTTTGGGAGTATGGCCATTTTCACGATGTTGGTTCTTCCTATCCATTAGCATGCAATATCTTTCCATTTTCTGAAATCCTCTATAATCTCTTTTCTTAGGGTGCTGTAATTTTCTGTGGAAAGATCTTTGACTTCCTTGGTTAACTGAATCCCACGGTATTTCATATTTTCATGGGAAGCACGTGAAAGAATCAACAACTGGGATCAACTCTTCTCAAGGAGCTTCTGCATGTCAAAAGAAATTGTCAACAGAGTGAAAAGACAACCCACAAATTTTGAAAAAATCCTAACTAATAAGCAATCAGACAGAGGTCTACTGTCCAGAATACATAAAGAACTAAGATATAACAGGGCCCTCAAATTTAAAGACCCAATTCAGAAATGGGCATCTGAGATGAATACACACTTCTCAGAGGACGAAATTAAAGAAGCGAATAAATATATGAAAAAATGCCCAACATCGCTAGTCATCCGTGAAATGCAAATAAAAACAACACTGAGATATCATCTCACTCCAGAAAGAATGGCTATCATAAGGAAATCAACAAACAAAACAAATGTTGGAGAGGTTGTGGGGAGAAGGGAGCACTTCTCCACTGCTGATGGGAATGTAGACTGGTACAACCATTGTGGAGGTCAGTGTGGAGACTCCTCAAAAGAATAGGACTGGAAATCCCATTCAAGCCGGCTATCCCCCTACTAGGAATTTTCCCAAGGGAACTGAAAACATTATATCATAGTGATATATGTGTACCTATGTTTATAGCAGCGCAATGTGTGATAGAAAAATCTTGGAAACAACCAAGATGTCCATCACATGAGGAATGGTTAAAAAAGGTGGTATTTCTATATAATGGAGTATTACTCAGCTGTTAATAATGATAAGTTTGAAACATTTGTACTGAAGTGGATGCCACTTGCATATATACTCAAAAGTGAAATAAACCTGACACACATGTGTAAATATTGTATAGTCTCCCTAGTATAACAAGCAAAAAGCAGAAATACAAATGGAAACATACAACAACAACTATAATCAATTGAGTCAGATAAGGCAAAGTGAATGGAATATGCTACAGGATACTAATCAGCTTTTATTCTGGGTGGTTAGCAACTTAAGTTCACAGATCAAAGTTGGAGAAATATAAGAGCCACAAGGCCAGCCAACATTTTGGCTCTAGCCTTTCAAGGTCAGTGAAGACTCAGGACATAGGAGAACCTGTACTGCAACATCATGAAACTCAGGTGAGCTCCAAATTTTCTGAACAAGGAGAACAGAGGAAAGAGATCGAAGTTCTATAGTGTGCCTGGGAAGAGTCACATGGAGAGAAAACTCTCTCAGGCTCTCACAGAGAGCAAGCTGGTCAAGTATTGGCTGTGACTCATCCACATGGATGACACAGACAAAGGATCTACAGAATAAGGCACAGGACTACAAGATAAACCCTGAGGGGACTTCATTGACCTCATAAGAAACATAAAGTACATGTGTTGGTATATAAGTCTTGATCTATCTAGGTCTTAACCATCCAGCAGAAAAGTATAAAACTAAAGTATTCATCATGGGGCCATAATATTAAGTTGAGCTGTAAATGGCTATTGTCGACACTTTCTTCAGATAACTCACTATTATTGTGGAATGCTGGACTGTGTTGGATTGTGTTGTCGAGTTCAAGCACCTAAATTGGTTGAATGACAATGGAGTGTAGACAAAGGAAGGGGTATAGAAAGGAAGAATCATGATGTGTGTGTATGGACAGTACAATTGGGATAGATAACGCTGTCCTTCTACATAATTCTATGAGAGGCAAGATTTGCACTAATGGTGGTTGAACAGGATATTATGTCAGCTTCTAGTACTATGGACAACCACTAGGAAAATATCAAGCTAGAAAGTATTAATTATTGAATATTTGATGTAATTCAGGTATAAAAATAAGATACGCAAAGAGCTATAGTCTCTTTATTTACTGATAAGAGACATATGGTGTAATAATGTCTATAAGTATATCATGTTTGCACCTTCTATGATACCAAAACATTATGAAAACAGTTTGCATTAATTTATCAAATCCATCTTGTCAAGGTATCTTAAAACTATCTCATTGATATTTGTACTTCAATAAAACAAAAATTTAAAAAAAAGAATGTTTAGGTGAGACACCTCCCCTGTAAGTGTTCTCCAGGGACCCCCAGATGGACAGTGAGGCCACTAACTGGGTTTTCACATTATATTTATTGGCACAATTATTTTTATTTCTAGGTTCATTTCCATTTAGGGTAGGAAAAAGAAGTAAAAAAAATGATATCAAGAGAGGGGCCAGGGCCTCTCTTTCCTGCAGCATCTCAAAATATGTTCCCAATTTCCTAGACAGCAGAAAGAATGAGTGACACAGAAATCACGGGGGACTTATTTATAGTGAAAATAGGCATCAGTGCAGCAGAGTTTAAATTCATAAAATTTATAGGTTTGGGAGTCAGGCAAAGCTGGGTGTGTCTGAATATAGCCACCTCCTTGCTAAGGGACCTGGGAAAGTAATTCTGATTTTCTCCAACTGTGGATCAAGAATGAATCCAGGTCTTTCAAGTCAGACAGAGGTGTCAGTCAGGTGTCAAATGGGAGGCTAGAGCTGCACAGGGTACAGGAAGAAGCATCACAGGCTGAGGGAGTTTGTCCCTTACCTGCCACATTTCTACATGGCGCTAGAGGAGCTCCACTTCCATGCACCATGACACCACATCTCCCATCTCCAAAGTGGGTCCAAATCTTTCTCTGATAAATAAAATATTGGTATAATTTCATCTCAACTATTTTTTCAGAGGGCTTTGAGTGCTAACTTTTGATTTTGAGATTAAATTATCTTTTAATAGTTTCAGGATGTCTTGTATAGAACTTGGAGGGAATATTTGTTTTAGTCAGGTCAATACTAGGATCTTTTAAAAGCAATGTTTCTCCACCAATCATCGATTTCCAGAGATCTGTATTTATGGAATGTTGATGTTCTGCATTTGCAAAAGCACTGTTACTCTTTGGTGAAGAAGGAGAAGGTGGTACCAAGAGTCCTGGTAGATTTGGGCAGACAATCTCATTTCCTCAGCTGTAGACAGCAGCTCTGATGGCTTGGAGCAGTGGTAGTGGATGTAGGGCACAAGTGCTAGAGAACATGGCAGGCACAAAGAGCCCACTCTACCAAGTCACCCCAGCAGCCGAGCACCTGATAACAGTTGTTTTCTCTAAGCTAAAACTTCAGTATAATTGCAGCATTGATGCTTAGCGATAAGTACGTTTAGGGTTGCAATTTGAGCACCTGACCTCTAAAAGGTTCGCCATCGCTGGCCTAGGACATCATCAATGCAGGTCATGAGAGAAGTCTACAGGGGAAAGAAGCTAAATTAAGGGTTCTGGAAAGGCAGCACACAGTGATCTCAGGCCAGGGAGACAGCATCAGGGGGAAGGACATTGTGAAGATGGACGTGACATTCACAAGTAGGTGACATCAGGCCTTGAGTCTCTGCCTAATTAATATGTCCCTGGAACAACTCCTAGAGGTAACAGAAGCCTTTAGGTACCTTGCACATGCCACTGTGTGCTACTGTTCTTCTTGAAAATGTCACTTGATACTCCTTGGAAGGTAGGTGAAGTGGGGCATCCTGAGAAACATCAATTTAATATATCATCACCTCATAGCATCAACTGGGTAAGTGAAAGAAACTACGTGAGAACCAAAATATCCTATGCCTTTATGCTTGTCTATATGTAGCACCCAAAGCAACATCAAACCTCAAGGTCAAAGACATTTTTGAAATTTTTTTAAATTTTTAATTGTGATATAGAAATACTTTCTTTTGTGCAAGATACTTTCAAATTATTAACTAACACCAGGTTTTTAGGGATGCCAAAATCAATACTTTGTCTATCATTAAATACCTAAGTTCCACCTGGTATGCACAGAGGTTTATAGACATAATTCCCAGATTTGGGAAGGCTGAAACAAGAGGATCTACAAGTTTGAGGCCAGCCTGGTCAACTTAGCAAATTATAAGACTTGGACTCAAAATTTTCAAAACAAGAAGGGCTGTAGATACAACTTGGTGTGAAGTACAACTCTTTTAAAAACAAAATCTTCCCCATTTTTTCTCAGCTTTCTACATAGCTTCCACTGTGAGACGTTTCACCAAAATAAATGCACACAGCTTGAAGAACATGGCACGTGTGTGGACTTGAGCTGCCTTTTCACATGACCTGTGTCCTCTGATTCCATCTCATGAATGCAGAGTCACCAAGTGTCCCTCACTGAGACCAGCTCGGTCAGTGCCATGGGTCTCAGTGCTGAGATGGTTAGAGAAGGAGGCAGAACTTTTATGCTTAGAGCCAGATGAGCCAGGGCAGTTCTGAATTTTGAGCAGTTTTCCCCATCATTTTCACAAGATACCCTTCAGGTAAAAAGACACAGGAAATTAATTTTACTTACCCATGTATTTGTAGCTTAACAAAAGTTTTCTTTACCCTTGTCATGAACTGTTCGAGCACAATAGTTGTGCTTAACAATACAACTAATTCATATTCTTAAGCCTGTTTATATTTTTATTGTCAAAGCGCTAACAGTTAAGAAGCTTTATGAAGAAAAATCATCTCTAGGAAAATCTGTGGTATAATTCAGGTATAAAAAAAAAGATAAGATAAGTAAACAGCTACACTCTCTTAATTTACTCATGAGAGACATCTGCTATAATAATGTCTGTAAGTATAATATCATGTATGCACCTTGTACGATACCAAAACATTATGAAAACAGTTTGCAATGTATTAATTTATCGAATCTGTCTTGTTAAGGTGTCTTAAAACTGTCTCATTAATATTTGTACTTCAATAAAATAAAAAATAAATTAAAAAAAGAAAAATCATCTCTAATCTTTTTTTATAATTTTATTTTTTATTTTTTTGATTTATTTATTTTTTTTCTTTTCATTTTATTGAAGTGCAAATGTCAATCAGACAGTTTCAAGACACCTTAACAATACAGATTCGATAAATTAATACATTGCAAACTGTTTTCATAACGTTTTGGTATTGTACAAGGTGAATACATGATATTATATTTACAGATATTATTTTAGCAGATATCTCTTATCAGTGAATTAAGAGTTTAGCTGCTTACTTATGTTTTATACCTGAATTATATAAAAAAATTCAATAATTATTTTCCTAGTGGATGACCGTAGTACTAGAAGCCGACATAATATCCTGTCCAACCACCATTAGTGCAGATCTTGCCTCTCATAGAATTATGTAGAAGCATAGCGTTATCTATCCCAACTTTACTGTCTATACACACACATCATGATTTTTTCTTTCTACAACCCTTCCTTTGTCTACACCTGTCAAAAGTGGGCACTCCATTGACATTCAACTAACTTAGGTGCTTGAACTCAACACCACAATCCAACACAGTCCAGCATTCTACAATAATAGTGAGTTATTCGAAGAAATTGTCAACCATAGCCATTTACAGCTCAGCTTAATATTATGGCCTCACGATGTATACTTCATTTTTATACTTTTCTACTGGATGGTTAAGACCTAGGTAGATCAAGACTTATATACCAACACATGAACTTTATATTTCCTATGTGGTCACTGAAGTCCTCTCAGGGTTTATCTTGTAGTCCTGTACATTATTCTGTAGTTCCTTTGTCTGTGTCATCCATGTGGATGAGTCACGGCCAATGCTTGACCAGATTGCTCTCTTTGAGAGCTTGAGAGAAAGTTTTCTCTTCATGTGACTCTCCCCAGGCACACTTTAGAACTTCAATCTCTTTCCTCTGTGGCTCCATAATCTCCTTGTTCAGAAAATTTGGAGCTCAACTGAGTTTCATGATGTTGCAGTACAGGTTCTCCTATGTCCTGAGTCTTTGCTGACTTTGAAAGGCTAGGGCCAAAATCCTGGCTGGCCTTGTGGCTCTTATATTTCTCCAACTCTGACTTGTAATCTTAGGTTGTTAACCATCCAGAAGAACCCACAAACTTTGAAAAAATCCTAACTAATAAGCAATCAGACAGAGGACTACTGTCTAGAATTTATAAAGAACTAAGATATAACAGGGCCCTCAAATTTAAAGACCCAATTCATAAATGGGCATCTGAGATGAATACATACTTCTCAGAGGACGAAATTAAAGAAACGAATAAATATATGAAAAAATGCTCCACATCGCTAGCCATTCGTGAAATGCAAATAAAAACAACACTGAGATGTCATCTCACTCCAGAAAGAATTGCTATCATAAGGAAATCAACCAACAACAAATGTTGGAGAGTTGTGGGGAAAAGGGAACACTTCTCCACTGCTGGTGGGAATGTAGACTGGTACAGCCATTGTGGAGGTCAGTGTGGAGACTCCTCAAAAGAGTAGGACTGGAAATCCCATTCAAGCTGGCTATCCCCCTACTGGGAATTTTCCCAAAGGATCTGGATACATTGTATCATAGAGATATATGTATACCTATGTTTATAGCAGCGCAATGTGTGATAGCAAAATCTTGGAAACAACCAAGATGTCCATCACATGAGGAATGGTTGAAAAAGATGTGGAATTTCTATATAATGGAGTATTACTCAGCTATTAAGAATGATAAGTTTGAAGCATTTATACTGAAGTGGATGCCACTTGAACATATACTCATAAGTGAAATAAACCAGACACACGTGTGTAAATATCGTATAGACTCCCTAGTATAACAAGCGAAAAGCAGAAATACAAAAGGTAACGTACAACAAGTAAAATCAATTGAGTCGTTAAGGCAAAGTGAATGGCATATGCTGCAGGATACTAATCATCTCTAATCTTAATACTCCAAAATTATTGTTACCTTTAGTTTGCACAATTGCAATTATAGAGCATGCAATTTTATGATCTACTATTTCACTTAATTCTCTTTTTTTAATGAGCAGAATATATTTATTGAGGGAAAGAAAGCTCCTGTCTCAGAGAGGGACAGGAGGAGGGCTTGAGTGGGTTCTCCCCTACTTCGCTTAATTCTCCATCACAAGTATTCTCTGTTGATACATATTTTTAATATGAATTATTTTTTATACAAAACTCTACAATTTTTCTAGCCATACAGTTCATTGAACACTAGTAATTACATAGGACACTTGATCTGTTTTCAATTTTGTGTTATTTCAAAAGGCTGCTGTAAATAATATCTACATATAATTTTTCTTTAAAATAAATGTCCAGAACTGATAAGAGTGAGAACATTTTTTGGCTTCTGATGCAAACTGTTCATTAATAGCTCTGGCCAAGGTCTTAGAGACGGATTCACCAGTTCTCTCCACGGGCTGGGAGCAGGCTTCCCCGGAGCCCGAGGCATCTTGGCGCTCATGGTTGCTGCCCCTCCACCCCCAGGGCCAGGCCAGGCAGATGAATGTAGTGAGATTCGGCTCTGCTAATCCCAGTCAGCTTCACACTTCATTACCTTATCTCTGCCCTTTTCTACCTAAAGGAATGCCATTTTTTATGAATGGGATGCCAATGAGCCTCCATTGCTTGGGGCACACTTTTAAAGTCACAGCTACGGCAACCCAGGGCGCTATCAGAACTAGGTTGCAACCAACGTCCTCACAGGCTGATAGGACTCTACAGCTGCCCAGAGGGTTTAGTGGGGAGCAAGAGGAAGAAGAAACAGAAAGTGCTTTACAAACAGCAAAGTAATGTTCCAAAAGTAGAAGCCATATGATGCACCCCTAAAGGTGCCATTCTATTTGTGGCATAAAGAGAAACACACACTTGGTGCTTACAGACATTCCTAAGGCACCATGCTCTTAAAATACTAGGAATTTCATGAATAGTAACAGTTGGGCCAGCCAAATAGCTCAGTGCATTAAAGTGTCTGCAAGCAGATGCAGGGGCCAGGGTTTCGATCCCTGGGCCTGCTGTGCCAACCCCAACCCCAGAGTGCACTGAGGTAACAATTGAGTCTGGGGATGGTGGCATGCACCTGTAATCCCAGCTCTTGGGAGGCTCTAAACAGATGGATCACTATGAGTGAGATCTAGTAGTGGGACCCTGAACACTTTGTAGATCCCTCCCTAAAATACAAACAAACAAACAAACAAAAAAACAAATAATAGGAGTGACTTTTTGTCATTTCTTACAAGCCACTTTACACCAGATCAGAGTCTGTGCAAACGCACTGAGCATGGTGGGCCCCTATGTAATGTTGGCGTGGGAACTAGTCATGATGGTGTTAGAACTTCAGCCCCATTGTCTAACCTCCTAGAGGAGAAAGGAACCAGAGATTGAGTGTGGACACCAATGATTAACCATTTAATAAAATTCCTATGTAACAGCACCTCCATATGTTAATGAGATATTCCCATGCCCCTAAATGCCCATGTTGAGGGGGCTTCTGGTGCTGGGAGGTGGCATACCTGAAATCTTTGGCAACCAGAGCTATTTCGCTGCTACCCAGTAATTTCTAATAGACAGTGAGTAAAGTAATTCCCCATTACTGAACATGAGCAACATCATTACAATCCTAAGCTTTTGTTGTCCGACTGGCAGAAATGTGGATACCTACGGATTCATTTGTATTTTTTTTTTTTTTTTGTCTTTTTGAGACAGGGTCTCACTATGCAGTTCAGGCTGGCCTTAAGCTCACTTTGTATTTGTAATTGGTGTCTAAAAATTTAAAACTGTTTTTGTGGGAAATGAAGGAACACACAACGAGACAATATTCTCCACATAAGTTATCTACACACAATGAACTTTAGGTAGTTATTCTGTTCTACTGAGCTGTTTCTTTGAATAATTACAGAATTTCGTTCCATCTTTTTGTACTAATGAAACCTGCGGCCTCACGCATGCTAAGCAGGTACTCTACCACTGAGCTACACCTCTAACCAAACAATTCATTTATTGTCTAAGTTGTAGCTTAAAATTACATGCAACACATACCTGCACAGAAAAACATTGACTAAATCTTAAAGACTTTTGAAAATAGAATAATATGTCTAGGGAACCCCCTAAACTCCCAGTCTCGTGTCAAATATGTGTTGTTTTCGACCCTAATTCTGCAGTTCTCTGGGAAGCAATTGAGTGCCCAATAATTTAATTCAGTTAGTGTCTAGTTCATACATAGAACACCTGATTCTATGTACCTGAGGTTAGCAGCAAATCCCACAAATCTACGCAAAGTCGGAATATTCCCAGGTATCGATCTGAGAATGCCTTGATGGCTGGGTTGAAAGTAAACAGAAAGATACTAAAAGTCATTGATGTGAACAGCTCAGTTGGGATAAAGACACAACAAGTGGACCTGTGGCTTTGCTTTGGGCTAGAAAGAGGGCCCAGAAAGGATCCCAAGGATAGAACCCATAAGTCTTAATCCCCACTCCACTAGCTGAGAGTAAAAGCAAGAAATCTGAGAAGACTCCTCTGTGTCTCTGAGTACCTTTCTACACAAATGGAATTAATTTGATAATTAATTAGAAGCACTAGAATAAAAAAATTAACAGATTAGGAGTCAGACAATCATTTATCTGGTTGCAGGCTAAGTTCTTATCATCTGAGAAAGATAAGTTGTCATTTTCTCATTAAATTCCAGGCTTAAGTGCAGAAAGATTTTTAACCCCTATATTAGTTATCTACTGCTGCATAATCAATTACTCTAAAATGTAATGACTCAAAGTAGCACATGCTCATTAACTCACAGTTTCTGTGGGTCAGGCATGCAAGAGGTGCTCATCTGAGAGATTGCAGCCCACAGGGTTGCATCTAGATGTCATCAAGCCTGCAGTCACAGTAAGGTGGAGAGATGCTGGAGGGTTCCTTACACATCCATTGGCTTGCAGCCTCCATTCCTCCTTATGTAGCCTCAACATTATAGAGGCCTAGCTCCCCAGGGGTCATGCCCAGAATATAGTATTGGTTTATGTGGGTCAGACTTACTCTGTGGAGACTGGTATCATACAGGGTGAGATGAGGCTTCCAGGATTGTGGCAGTGGCTTACAACCTACACTCTGATTCTCAGGAGGAAGCCATGCTCATTCACAGATCCCACTTAGTTTAGTGGGCAGTCAGCCTGCTGTCACAGAAAGAACAAGTCCTGGTGTTAGATGGCCGAGCCTTTGTTCTGTCACTCTCAGGTTTACCTGAGTTCTCAGGCCTCACACTCCTCAAGTGTAAGATCAGATTAACAAGCGAACTTCTCATGAGACATTCTTATGAGGAACACTGGAATCTGACGCTGTGAGGCCCTGAAGGCCCCCAGAAGAGGTTAGGAGTTGGTGCTGTGAGAAGTCAAGGAGTGTTCAAAGTTTTTAAACTGAGGGCAACAGGGAAAGGTATACTATTTCATATACTGTTCTGGAAACAGAATTAAGCAGAGGGCCAAAGACAAGATGTAGACAGGCTAACATCCACTTCTGGGAATGAGGCACTGGGTCTTCTGATAGGCTATGTGGGATAAGGACAAAAGCAAAGCCCAACCATAGAAATAACCAGGTTCGCCTTGTCACTGCCTCATACCCACTCCTGCAGCATTTCAAGGAAGGCTCTACGTGGTGGTGGAAAGACAGGCAGTACGTCTCCTCCTTTTTGCTGTTTTCTGCAATTACAATTTGTTTTTTTTTATTTATTTTTTATTTTATTGAAGTAGAAATATCAATCAGTTTTAAGACACCTTAACAAGATAGATTTGATAAATTAATACACTGCAAACTGTTTTCGTACTGTTTTGGTATCGTACAAGGTGCATACATGATATTATACTTACAGATATTATTATAGCAGATGTATCTTATCAGTAAATTAAGACTGTAGTTGTTTACTTATCTTATTTTTATACCTGAATTATATAAAAAAAATTCAATAATTATTTTCCTAGTGGATGACCATAGTACTAGAAGCCGACATAATGTCCTGTCCAACCACCATTAGTGCAAATCTTGCCTCTCATAGGATTATGTAGAAGCACAGCGTTATCTATCCCAACTGTACTGTCTATACACACACATCATGATTCTTCCTTTCGATACCCCTTCCTTTGTCTACACCTGTCAAAGGTGGGCACTCCATTGTCATTCAACTAACTTAGGTGCTTGAACTCGACATCACAATCCAACACAGTCCAGCATTCCACAACAATAGTAGGTTATTCAAATAAGTTGTCGACCATAGCCATTTACAGCTCAGCTTAATATTATGGCCCCGCAATGTATACTTCATATTTGTACTTTTCTGCTGGATGGTTAAGACCTAGATAGAGCAAGACTTATATACCAACACATGTACTTTAGGTTTCTTATGTGGTCAGTGAAGTCCCCTCAGGGTTTATCTTGTAGTCCTGTACATTATTCTGTAGATCCTTTGTCTGTGTCATCCATGTGGATGAGTCACGGCCAATGCTTGACCAGTTTGCTCTCTGTGAGAGCTTGAGAGAAAGTTTTCTCTCCATGTGACTCTTCCCAGGCACACTATAGAACTTCACTCTCTCCTCTGTGGCTCCACAATCTCCTTGTTCAGAAAATTTGGAGCTCAACTGAGTTTCATGATGTTGCAGTACAGGTTCTCCTATGTCCTGAGTCATCGCTGACCTTGAAAGGCTAGAGCCAAAATGTTGGTTGGCCTTGTGGGTCTTCTATTTCTCCAACTCTGATTTACAATTTGAATGTTGAAGAACTTTCAGATTTTACAGAGCCATGAATCTTTACCTTGTGACCCATTTAAAGCTATAAAACCAACAGAAACATAGGAACTATGAAAAAGGACATCACTGTTGGATGTCTGCATTTTACTCCAAGTTCTTTGTCATAGATAATTCAAGTTTTTATTTTAGCCATTAAAAACATTAAAAATCATAATTCTGAGTGTCAAAACAACATAATTTTAAGTGGTACAATATATATCCATCACTGTGTCAGAAAGAAAACTAAAAGTAGTGTTAATAAAAGTAATAAATAATAATAAATAGTTCTTATTGAAAATGGATGCAAATTTTCAGCTGGATGTAGTGGTACACGCCTATAATTCCAGCACTCAGGAGTATGAGTGTTCAAACGGGTACATGTTGAGTTCAAAGCCACGCTGAACTACATAGAGAAACCCTTTCTCAAAACACTGTACTATTTGTATTGTACCAAAAATGACTTGATAGGGTACCTGTTTTAGAGATGTGAAAGAGACAGATACAAATCCAGAACTGAAGACTCCACTACAAGTGCAGCTAATATCGCAAAGCTTTTTGTAGTATAGTGTACAGAGCAGGGGATATAAGCTATTTGAATTACTTTCCCTTGAATAATAGGAATGACTTCTACTAAATCAAACTCTGCAAGAAAAAAGAATTTTAAGAGCCTCAATCCTCTTCCTCCCTATGTAAATAAACTATTCCATTAATTATTGTATTACACCATAAGCTACAGAGCTAAGGAATTTCCACTCTTTCCACAAACTCACTCATGCATAACCCATTTGATGCACCAGTGAGGTTGCAATGTGTAAATGAAAGGGAAACAACCCAAGATTAAACATCTTCTGGATAAGAGATAAACTTGGCCACACTGCACAGGGAGGAGCTTCTAAGGAAAGATGCTTGGTCTTGGCTAGGAACTGTAATAGCCCCTCCTCTTTGAAGCCTTCATATTTGCCCCAAAAAAACTTCCCCTTTCTTACTCTATGCTCATTTACTCAACAAATATTGAATGAGGATCTAGAGGACCCACCTTGAGCCCAGCCCTGAGGAAACACACTAAAAAATATAAAGTTAGCTAAGAAAGAGCCCAAGATCAAAGAAATGCAGCCACAACTCATGTGTACTGTGAATCATAACAGTATTTAAAAAGTACTATTGGTCTCAATTGATCACTAATTAAATTATACTAGGCAAGAAACCCTATACCGAAGGAAAGACAGGCCACACTAGAGAAGAGATAAATAAACAAATGATTGTCATGCACTGTTAGTGAGAAAGTACCAAGCATACTAAAGCCCAGCAGAAAGACTCCATTCAGACTTCAAGTGGGCCAGAGTTTGGCTGGAAATGACCTGATATCATGTATGTTTGCTTGAGGAGGAGAAAATGTAACATAGGAAATGAAAATATGAAAGAAGAACTGAGAGAAGTACAAAAGGAAAGATGGAATGAATTTTCTCAGAAGGGCTGGCTCTTGGGCTCTGCACATTGGAACTAAAAGCTCTAGGGGGAAGAGATAAGGGCTCAGAGATGAGGCTAAGGAAATAGACAATAGGTTGGACTCTGCCTAGCTTGTCAGCCTGTCTGCAGGCTGGGGCTACAGCTGCCACAGCAGGATCTAGTGGCAGGTCACAATGGTCCGCACTGGGGACCAGACCCTGAACAAGGTTGACATGAACTGCAAGATATGATTCTGAGGATCCATGAGCAGTAAGTAGAGCTCATCACCACTGGCTTCTTCTACCTGCCTAACTCCATCACCATGCTTAGCTCCATGGTCAGTCATATGTGCTCTGCCTTCACCAGGGATGGCTCTGTTTCAGACCCAATGTCTGGAAAGGTATCCTGTCTGTATTTTCTTCTTTCTCATCATCAGTGTGTTAGATTTCCTCAATGGTCCATTTAAACAACCTCATCTAGTCACATAGCCAATGATTTTTGGCCTCAGCATGATACCCTGGGTGGCTCTGACAGTTTGATATATTCTAGGCTTTTACATATGACAAATAAAAAATTGTAAATGTACATCCAGTGGTAAAAGCAAAAACACATATATTTATTAAAGACAATGGGATGATGTGTTCAGGGCAAGTCCATACTAATAGAAACAAAAAGGGTGACATGTTTGGGTGACAGAAAAATAAAAAGTACAGCATAAAGGTAAATATGCTTTGGGAATTTAAAACGTGTGCACCCAACCCAGGTGCTTCTCATTGTGTCTCTGGGTAAGATGGACAGGGTACTGAGGATTTCAATGGCTTCAGCACTCAGACCTATCCCAGAGTTTTTCCTGATTAAAATTATACATATCAGAGACAGTCATATTTATGAACCATTCATTAAGGAAAAGGATACTGCAGGTCAAGTTATGTCATCTAACATGCATGTACTCAAGTCTGGAGCTTTAGAGATTTCCTGGGTCTTTGCTATTTTTATTTATTTATTTATTTACTTACTTACTTACTTACTTATTTTATTTTATTTTTTGCTTTGGAAACAATGGCAGAAGCATCAACCTTATGGTGTTGTCCAAATCTTCAAGGTTTCTTTCTGTGCTAAGTGTACCTGCTCTACTTCCTGTTCCTGAAATTTCTCCTCCTCCTCTTCAATTTTTAGCACCTTAAATTCCTAATGTTATTGGCTAGATTCAAATCTTCAGGACACTACCAGGAGAGCAGATGTCATAGAGTGTGCGGTGAACTGCTGTGTGGTCACTTGATAGGCTCATCAGCCATGCAGATATATTTGCACTTGGGAAATTCTTGGATGTACCATGAAGACCTTATTGATCCAAAGCTATAGATGCTGCTGAGCAATGAGTATTACTTGGGAGTCACCCGAGCTTTACTTTGTCTGCGTGACGGACATCATCCTGATTTGTGACAGCAGTACCACCTGCAGCGCATCACTAACTGTTGGCTTTTAAAGATGAGGATCAACATATACTCATAAGTGAAATAAACCGGACACACATGTGTAAATATTGGATAGTCTCCCTAGTATAACAAGTGAAAAGCAGAAATACAAAAGGAAACATACAACAACAACTAAAATCAATTGAGTCAGATAAGGCAAAGTGAATGGCATATGCTGCAGGATACTAATCAGCTTTTCTTCTGGATGGTTAACAACCTAAGATCACAAGTCAGAGTTGGAGAAATAGAAGAGCCACAAGGCCAGCCAACATTTTGGCTCTAGCCTTTCAAGGTCAGCGATGACTCAGGACATAGGAGAACCTGTACTGCAGCATCATGAAACTCAGTTGAGCTCCAAATTTTCTGAACAAGGAGATTATGGAGCCACAGAGGAAAGAGATTGAAGTTCTATAGTGTGCCTGGGAAGAGTCACATGGAGAGAAAACTTTCTCTCAAGCTCTCACAGAGAGCAAACTGGTCAAGCATTGGCCGTGACTCATCCACATGGATGACACAGACAAAGGATCTACAGAATAATGTACAGGACTACAAGATAAACCCTGAGGAGACTTCACTGACCACATAAGAAACCTAAAGTACATGTGTTGGTATATAAGTCTTGCTCTATCTAGGTCTTAACCATCCAATAGAAAAGTATAAAAATGAAGTATACATTGCGGGGCCATAATATTAAGCTGAGCTGTAAATGGCTATGGTCGACAACTTATTTGAATAACTTACTATTGTTGTGGAATGCTAGACTGTGTTGGATTGTGATGTCGAGTTCATGCACCTAAGTTAGGTGAATGACAATGGAGTGCCCATCTTTCACAGGTGTAGACAAAGGAAGGGGTATCGAAAGGAAGAATCATGATGTGTGTGTATAGACAGTACAGTTGGGATAGATAACGCTGTGCTTCTACATAATCCTATGAGAGGCAAGATTTGCACTAATGGTGGTTGGACAGGACATTATGTTGGCTTCTAGTACTATAGACAACCACTAGGAAAATAACAAGGTAGAAAGTATTAATGATTGAATCAATTCAGGTATTAAAAAAAAAAAGATACGCAAACAGCTACACTCTATTTAATGATAAGAGACATACATTATAATAATGTCTGTAAGTATAATATCATGTATGCACCTTTTGATACCAAAACAGTATGAAAACAGTTTGCAATGTATTAATTTATCATATCCATCTTCTCAAGGTATCTTAATACAGTCTCATTGAATTTGTACTTCAATAAAACAAAAATTAAAAAAAAATACTCTCAAAAAAAAAAAAAGATGAGGATCACTCACTGCAGAATCTTTAAGGATATTCAGACCACTGGAAAGATCTAATGGACCTTACTATAGTTCACTTCTGGTACTAGATCTATGTTACAGCAAGCTTTTCCTGACAGTGGCCAGTAGGTACCTTGTCATGATCACCTGGCCGCTGACTCAATTGCACACCTTCCTGAAGAACATATTTGTGCTCTGAGCCACCTGCCATTAAGTGGGTGTAGAATTCTGTCCATTGGATAATCATAGCTTCCATGGTGAAACAGTATAATACCTCAATGACACAGAGTACAAATGAATGGGACTAGAGTAATATATATTTGGATGTCATTGGTTCCCATAAATCCTGAACAAGACCCAAATACTTTATGCTATGTTTTGGCTTCTTTACAGAACCTTCACCAAGCCTGTTCCTGTACAGTGAGGCTTGGTTCACAGAGCACTATCATCAAGAAAGACCTATTCAGCATGTGACGAAGACGTCTCTCCTGGCTTCATGGAAAGGAAGGTACAAAGGTAAGTAAGACTGCCCACCAAGCACCTGACCATAATGAAAGCCATTCTTCCAGAAGAAACTGACATTCCAAGACAAAACAAAAACGTGACATTCTAAATCAACAGTTAACAGCAGACTTGGAAAGAACTGCAAGATCCTGGTTAATCCATTCTAGAGAGTGCCTTCAAGTGAGAGGGTAACAGAATTTTGGACCTCTCTGTTAGGAGAAAAAGACATGTGTAGAAAAAGTGGGAAAAGGAGAGAGAACTTTCTGGGGGTCCTTATTTAGAAGGTAAGACATGGCCATAGGATTAATTAAAGGTTTTGGTTGGTGTCTCAGTTAATTTTCACTCAATGCTGGGACACAATACCTGAAACCCAAATTTAAAGAAGGAACGATTCATTTAGCTCATAGTTTGTGGAGGTTTCAGTCTATACTTGGCTGGCTCCCAGGCAGAGTGGCACATGGCAGAGAGCAGCAGTTCATGGCAGCAGAACACAGTGAAGAGCAAAGGGAAGGATAGTAGCTGGGGCTTCTAGCCAGTCTCTCTGCCCTCCTTATATTGCAAACAAACTACCATGGGGCTGGGGGTGTAGAACTCACACTGTGTCCATGCCTTTCTCTTGCACAGGATGAAGAGGTTTGCAAACTAAGAATCCTGGCTCTCTGCTAAATCACTTATTAAACTTCTAAACTTCTCAAGTTGACACAATATATCATTCAGTACAGTTGGGGAATCACCTAATGTTTGAAACAAATTTCTTTCTTTGAATGACCTCCCCATCATCAGCAGTTGACAAGAAATGCATAGAGGGGGGAGATGTGAGTATGTGGGGAGTGGAATAGGACAGGAAGTCATTAAGAAGTTGGAGATCTAGAAAAGGAGAACAATGGCAGGAGGATGGAGAAAGAATAAATATGAAAGATAATAGCAGTAGAGTAAAAGCTAGTGACTGATAGAGATGAAAGTAAAGAGAAGATCAACTCTTGGCCTGGGTGGCCCGATCCGTGGAGGAGCAGCACTTTCATCTTCAGCACCTGTCCCAGTATGGCTCCTGCAGACTTTCGCCCCATAGGTAGTCATGCCTTTCATAATTATCAGAGGAAGAACACAGGGGCTATATTTCTGCAGATGATATAACAATCAGAATCTTATAAATGTGTATTTTTAAAAGAATCTCAAGATGACTTTAGATCTGGTCTTTTCTGCGATTTATTCTCATCAGCTTCTTTCTACATCTTATTCTTAAATGCAGAGAAATGTGGGATCCTATCTCTCCGTAAACCAAAGGGGTCAAGAACTACTAGTTTCCCCTTATGCAGGATAGAGACCTGCAGGATAACGAGTGAGGCACCCCTCTTTTTCTTTGATCTAATAAGGAACAGTGTCTTATGGGAGCTTAGATAATGCAGAAAAAGCAAAGAGGTACACAAAATTATGTGTAACTATTATAAACATAAAAAGATTGTCTTGTGCTGGGCAGATGGCTCAGCAGTCTAAGCACCTTCCTGGAAAGTGTAAGGACCCAAGTTCTATCCCTGGTAGGCATGCCACCACACTGGCCCCTAAACCAGACATAGTGGAGCACACCTATAATCTCAGTGCTGGGAAAGCTGAGATAGGAGCATCATTATGAGTCTGAACTGTGTAGTGAGACCCTGTATTTAATAAATTAAATAAAGAAAAAATAAAAAGATTGCCTAATACATTTTGCCAGCAATTTTACATCACCATGTATCCCCAAAAGAAATATATATATATATATATATATATATATATATATATATATATATATATATATATATATATATATATATATATTCACCAAAGATACATACTAAGGTATTTCTAGAAAAAATTATTATTGCTACAGTGAAGTCTCCATTCAGAATTCAAGGCCTCAGTCCTTCAAGAATTAGTAATTAATAATTACTTGCAGAAGTCATGAAATTTCAAGCAAACTGCCAATATCCTCTACAATTGTTTTCATGATGGGCATTTTCCAGTAGCCAATTCAAGAGCGTTATTCAACCCTCCTTGTTGTTGATTGGCTGCTTCCATGGAGCCCATCCGCGGTGGAGGCACCGGCCTTCCCACACTTTGTCAGGTTGCTCTAATTCTGTGACCAGAATTCTCGATTCTGTTCTATTTAAAGCCCTAAGATCCCTAAAATGCTGCTAAAATGTACTGCATCGTCTCAGCCATGTAAAGGAACATAAATGCCAGAAGAAGCTTAAACCACTCCAGGAGAAGACTGAACTACTGCACAGTATTTTTATTAAATTAAATTATGACAATTCTCTATATAGCATTATATTAACTTAAATTACATAACTGTAGGAAATAGAGCATATTTAGAATTTAAACTATGAACATAGTCATTTTTCTAACCATATCTGACATTCACAGGTTTTCTACAATTTATGAATGCTCAAGGAATGTAATAACCCCTGAAAAATTCAGGGGTCCACTGCAAAGCCAAAAATGGGAAATCACCCAAGGGTCCATCTGAAATGGAATGGGCAAATAAATTATGATGTGGCCATACAATGAAACTTAAAGATCTGCAATTACAGAAACAATACGGATAAATGACAGAGGCCTAGCATGGAACAAGAGCCCTGCATGAGAGAGTACACACCACAGAAGTGGTCAGTTTTTATGAAGAGTTTCTGAAGAATGCACTAATCCCATTTGCACTATTGGAAATGAGGGCATTTCCTGGAGGAGGTGAGGGGTGAGAACAGTACCTGGGATTCAGACCTAGGGAGAGTGTCTGTGTGCCAGGCATGTTCTTTCTCGGTCCAGTCTGAGGTTGTGTGGTTTTGTTCTGCGTAAACCATTGGGCTGTACACTGACAATAATGCTATTTTCCCATTCAATATTTTTATTCTAGAAACAATGATTTAAAATCTACACTTGGGTATATTTACCCTTATTTTAATGCACAAAATGGAAATAAGAATTCTGCTTATAAGATAAACCAGAAAGAAAAGACAGTGAGTTCCATCTTCAACATTGAGTTTGAGGCGTATCTACAGTGCTGAAGTAACAGTGCCCAATAGATATAAATTCATTGAGCTGGGTGCTCACAGTGATGTGTATAATAGCTTCCGCAAAACAAAAATAATTCTTACTCTCATTCTGAAAATGCACTTGCCTACAGCCAGCACCCAAGTTAATTATTCCCTTATCGTTGGTACTTGCTTCTGAGCAGATCTTGTTTCTGACTGGTACACATGAGTATTTTTGCTGCTGTGTTCTGCTGATGACCTAGTTGGCAAACAGATGGATATTCCATGCTGCTTTGTACAAGGTTCTGTAGAGCATGGCAGACCACGCTGAACTCTGTGGCTTCCCTCTCACAATGCCCATTTCTTCTTCATTCTGGGTACATGGTGAAATCAGGAAGTGCAATATGGGCAAGAGACATCTGACAGGTCAGGCCTCTCCATATAGTCTTCAGTGCTCTTTTCTGCTCCTGCCAGCCTGAAGAAGACAAGTATTGTTGGC
The DNA here is from genome assembly GCA_004027165.1 of Ctenomys sociabilis. Lineage (NCBI taxonomy): Eukaryota > Metazoa > Chordata > Mammalia > Rodentia > Ctenomyidae > Ctenomys > Ctenomys sociabilis. The sequence goes on from PVKA01011952.1 coordinate 50,755, forward strand.
CGGCCTTTGTGTACAGCACTCAATGATTGCCAAGTATATACCAGGCAAGTAGCTATATTTCTGGAAGGCCACAGGAAGCTTTGCTTAGGGAAAGTCTATCAGAAAATATGGCAAAAACAGAAAACAGGGGTGCCCAGATGACAGGAAAGCAAAAGCACTGCTCACAGATCGCAGCACAAAGTAGCGACAATAGCCCCCAATGAACCACTTTGGGTGAGGTACACAACCTTAAAAGGATGTGTACCTCACCCAAAGTGTCTTCCCCTGAATCTCTAGGGGTGAATGACAGGAATTATTGACAGAGCATTGTATTCTCTCAGGGGCTTTCAATACACATGCCTGTCCCAGAATGCACTCTGATCTTAATTAACGTACAACACGTGGAACACAGTGATGAACCCTTCCTGAGTGGGAGGCAGGCAGAGGTGACTGGGGTCAGTCTAGGAGATCCAATACCCACGTACTCTCACAGAGAGCGTCAAAATGCTCTTGGGTTTTTGTTACTTTATTTTTTACTTCTCTTAGGACAATAGAAGAAGGAATGACTGCCTATATAGAGCTGTCTAGCGTTAACTAGATGGAAGGGAATGGCTTCCTCAGCTTCATTAGTTCTCACTGGACAAGCCTGGCAACCTCCAAAGTCAGTGATGAAGGTGGTAGCTTCACAAGATGAGAAGGGATGGAGCCTGGGAATGTCTTCTAGAACAGAAGGACTCCCTGATCAGAAATACTCATTTTAGACCTCAGGAAACTTCAGGTGCCACCTTCTCAAAGTAGAGAAGAGAATCATTAAGTAGCTACTCAATTCAGATTCTGGTGACATTTGGTATATAGTTACAAAATTGTTTTAGGTTTTTTCTAAGACAGGGTCTTACTCTGTAGTTCGGGCTGGCCTCAAATTCACTATGGAACCCAGGTGGTCCTCCTGCCTCAGCCTCCCGAGTGTGGCCAGCTCTTCAGTTACTACATTTTTTTTTATCCCTTCTATCTTGAGCAAATATTCCTTCTGTATTAGACTGAGGCTCTGGCTGATTAGGAAACACTGTTTACAGTGTTACTGCTCAATTTTTAAGTCTCAAGGCCCTGGAATAATGACAGACTTAAGTGTTTCACAAATATTTATTAAACCAATGAATTAATAAATATATATTAAGTCTTGAATTTCCAACTGAAAGCCAATATATTCTCAAAAGCTGTTAGCCTTCTGGATAACCTGAACTGGGAGGGAAAAGGAAAACTAGTCTTATTTGAAGTCACCTAGTTTATGGCAGTTTGTTATAGGAGCCCTCAGAATCTAATGCACCGGGAGTATATTCTGATGACTAAGAGAAGATAAATCTTGTATAATAATGGAACTGGGGGGACTGAAAGGAAATGCCAGGCTATAGGACTGAACCAGGCCAGAAGGGACAGAAACTGGTCATTAGTGGCTGAGAAGGTCATACAGTGAGAAAGACCAAAGATGGCTTTATAGTTTCTATCTGGGTCATTTACTGGAACTGAACATATAAGAGAAAGAACCGGTATGTAGGGGGGAAGTTGTACTCTGAAAGTGAAACTAATGCCATTTCTTGATCTTTAAGAGAGTTAAAGAGAGGGGAGGTGAAAGGGGGCAAAGGAAGAATCAAGATATATCATGGAAAGGCACAAATACTCTAGGATGAATGTGATCATTATGTGTATCAACCATTTATCAAGAAGATCAATTAAGAAACCTAGGCAAAAAGGAAAACTACCAAGTAACTACATGTAAAGCAATTCCCAAGACCCCCTGACAGATGTAGACCTCAATCTGTCTGTGTCTGCACTATAGACAAAATGCAACATCTTCGAATATGTCACTTCAAGAACTAAGTTATGTGCTCAATGCCGTCCATACTTGTGAACACATCTCCTTTTCACCAGAGGACTTTTTCTTAATTTGCTTACCAACTTTTCTTTTTTACTAAAGAAACAGGTTTATGACTTAAGAAATTAAAATAAAATGTCCAATAAAAAGCACAGATATGGTTCAGGTTATCTTTGTGTATATTACATTAGAATGGAGGAGGTGGGAAATGGACATAAGGGAAAATGAGAGTCCTTTAAGGATCTGAAAATTCTGACCTAACAGCTTGGTTTGAGAAAACACTGCAACAGATGCATATGAAACCACAATATAGAAGTTAATCATAAAACTGAATATTCTGGGGCTGGGAAGTTAGCTTGGTGGTCTAAGTGCCTGCATGGCAAACACAAGGACCCAGGGGTTCAATTTCCTGTTGCACGCACCATGCAGGCCTGGAATAGGGCGTGGTATCCCATCACTGTAATCCTAGCACTGGGGAGGCTGAGACAGGAGCATCACTATGAGTCTAAGCTGCATAGTGAGACTCTGCACCTAACAAAAATATAAAATTTTAAAAAATAAAATGAATATTCTTAAATGAAACAGTGGATAATACCTTCTCATTTTTCCACGCCAAACATAACCATGGCTGCCACATGAGTTGTACCATGCTGTTGAAAAATAACAGTCATGATATGTTTACTATGTATGTGATGGTAAAATGAGATTCTAGGGGACACTGCGCAGTTGATTGTGGGAGAAATTCACACTCACAGGAAGAGAAAGGCTGGAAATAAGTGGCTGAACGGTGTGAGGAGGGAGTGCTGGAGACCCATTAGAATAACTAGAAAATAGACAAGGGTTTGGTTTTCAGACTCAGAAAAATTAGGTGGAATCAGCTGCCCTGCTCAGCCACATCTGTGTCTGCTTTCCTTGGATACTTATACGACTGACCAGTAATGACTCATGGAAAGATCAAGAAAACAAGAGAACAGCTGAGATGATGTGCATCGTCGCTCAAGCTGGGGCTTTAACATTTCAGTTTATTTTAAATGCACTCTGCATATCATACTCAAAACTTCAATTACTCACATAATGTTTTGAGCATGGTTTTCATGACCATCTTAAGGATTGCTATGAAAGACTGTGCCAAAATTCCCCTGAGCATGCTTTTTCCTGTGCCTACATCCTAGAGTATGTATTAGGACCAAGAACTGTGAATTTTGTCCACTGGGATGTAAGACAGACTTACACAAACCTCTGAATCTCTAAATTGAAAGTGTTTGCATGATTGGTTTCTTTACTTTCTTTCACTTTCTTTCTTTTTTCTTTTTTGCAGAACCATAAAGATGAAAATGCATTTATGACCAACTGGAAAGACAGATCTTGTTTGTTTATGAAATATAAGATGTTCTCAAAGAGAACTTTTTCTAAATCTTTGGCACTAATCTAACACTTACAGTGCCCATATTAGAAGACAAATTTTTAGATATTATTTCTATCTAATTTGAATTTCTTGTTAGTTTCCAAACTAAGTGGTGAATCTGGAATCTACTGTTTGTGAAATATATTTCTCCATAATAAAATGATGTGTTAATATCAACTGACTACTTTGTTTCAGTTTCAGTTGTATTTTTAAAGCACAAAAATGTTTTTCTTATGACTGTGCTATTTAAAGGTAAGTATAAGAACAAAGCTATCCAATTTCAACATTTCATTTCCTACCCTCCACTTTTAGAGACATACAAATGCACATAAATGATGACAAATATACACACATGGACCAGAGATATAGCTCAGAGGAGTAATGCCTGCCTGGCAAGTGTGAGGTCCTGATTTGAAATCAGGACCTCACACTTGCCAGGCAGGCATTACATATATATATATATATATATATATATATATATATATATATATATATATATATATATATATATATATATATATATATATATATATATATATATATATATATTATAACATATATTAATATGTGTAGTATATATGTATAATATAACATATATTACACACACACACACATACACACTACCACATAGAGCAGTAAGGAGGCCAATCCTCTGACTTTACTTGAGACAAAAAGGAACACAAATTTTTCATTGATAAAATAGAAAAGCATTAAGGAACTCAAGATGATCTGATAACACACAGACACTGTCATCTAATTTGAACCTCATAGTGACATAAAACTAATTTATAGTCCATCTCTCCGCTCCTTTACAGTATCATATTAGATGTTCTGCCCAGTGCATTAATAAATGTAAAAAAGAATACAAAAAGCAAATAAATGATAAAGAAATAAACTGTCTCTACACAAACAAAATCGTAATATTCTTATAAAATAGAGATTTTTTTATTTTAGGGAAGAATCTACAAGGCGTTCGGGGTCTCACTACTAGATGAGACTCATAGTGATCTGCCTGTTTACAGCCTCCCAAGAGCTGGGATTACAGGCACACGCCACCATGCTCAGTCTCAACTGCCATCTCAACGTGCCCTGGGGGCAGTGCCCGGCATGGCAGGCCTGAGGATCAAACCCCTGGCCACTGTGCCTGTTTGCAGGCTCTTTAATCCGCTGAGCTATTTGGTTGGCCCTAAAATAGAGATTTTTAAAAAGCTAACTAGAATTAACAAGTGTAATTAACAAGGTTTCAGGATACAAGAGTAAGGTAATAAAAGTAAATTATATTTCTATATATCAACAATGCACAATTAGAAATTAAAATGGAAAAAATAATAATACTATTAGAATATAAAATATATGTAATCCCATTAAATATGTAATGTGTGTATATTAAAAATAACAAAATGCAAGTAAAAAACTAAAGTGCTAAATAACTAGGGGTTGTTAATATGTTGGAAAATTGTAGAGTTAAGATGAAGCTTATTAGAGCTATTCTCTACAGTAAATACAAACAAATCAATAAGCTGATTCCATAGTAGGCAAAAACAATTAATTTAAAGTGAATCAGGGAAATAAAAGTAAAATCTAAAATTATAAAGCTTCTAGAACAAAATAGGACTAATTTTTGTGGACTTTGGCTGGGAAATGATATGTTACATACAATAACAAATCAACCCACAAAAAAAAAAAAAAAGTTGGACTCCATTAATGTTAAAACATTTTGTTCTTCAGAAGATAACTTTGGAGAAATGAAAAGATAAGCCATATGCAGAGAAAAATGTTTGCAAATATACTTCTGGTTACAGACTTCTATTCAGAATATGTGAAGATCTTACAAAATTCAGCAATAAAAGAAATATGTGAGACAATTTTCAAAAACAGGCTCACCCTGAAGACCTCACCAATGCCGAAATACAGATAAATGAGAACAATGTGGGAAATTGTTCAATTTGATTACTCACTGCCAAAATTAAAGCTAAAATCACAAGGAGTTACTATCACACAGCTGGTAAGAGCACCATCCAAAACAAAAGAAAAACAAAACACCTTAATTACATCAAGTGCTAGAACTGTTGGTACAAATTTGAAACAGTTGAACCCTTCTAAGTTACTTGTGAAAATGCAAAATTAAATATGGCCACAGCTGTGGATAACAATGTTAGAATTTCTTACAAAATTAAGTGTAATTGTCATCCTAATCACTAATCTTGCTCCTTAGTATATGTCAAATGAAAACTATGTTAGCACAAAAGTATGAATGCAAATGTTTATAGACTATATTTTAAAATTTATTTTTAATCTTTCATTTATCTATTTATTTGTCACAGGGTCTCACTATACCGCTTGGACCCAGAGTGATCCTCTGGTCTCAGCCTCCCAACACTGGGATTACTACAGGCATGCACCACCATGCTCAGTTTCAGGACTGGCTGGTCATGCCCAGGTTTCCAAGGCCAGTATGGCATGTACTACCAGGGATCAAGCCTAGGTCTTTGCACTTGCCAGGCAGGTGCTCAGATTGCTGAGCCATCTCCCCAGGCCCAGACTGCTTATTTAAAAAACTGAAAACCCATAAACAACTTGAACCTCTTTGAACTACTAAGTCTGTACACACCTCCTTACAATGAAATAATACTCAGGAAAAAATGATACGTTCAACAAAATGTTGCAATACACAGATGCATTTCAAATACAGTACACTAAGTAAAAGAAATAAGACTCAAATCTGTGTTTTATCATCTACAAAATGCAGATAAAAGTTACATTATTTTAAATGTTTGCGATTAAGTCATATGAAGTCTGCAGCAGAGTCTGTGGCACTTTACTCAGTAGAAACACAAACCCAATTTTCCATCTCCAGAAAAGTTCTTTGTAGACAAAATTTTGTGCACGATTCTAGGATATGCAAGTACTACAATACACTATTCTGTTTGTTCCAAACCCTTTCAATTGTTGTTTATGTATAAATACCCTTTTGAAAATTGTATTTGTGCTTAAGACTTTCCCAACATTGTAGATTGTCTCCTTTGGATAGATTCTTCAGTCAAGAAGTATAAGCATTTTTATGATTCTTGCTAATTCTTACCATATTACCTCCTCCAAAGTTCATACCTGCAGAGCCTTGTGGCACACACTCGTAACCCTGCCTACTTAGGAGGACTGAGAATTTGAGGCTAACCTGGGAGCCATAGCTCAGCAATAGAGTGTGGCCCAGCACATAAGCTTCCCTGGGTTCAGTCCCCAGTACTTTCCAAAATAAATAAATAAAAATTTAAAATGCATCCGTTGGCCACAACTTCTTTAAAGAAGAATGTTCCTCCTTATACTCCCACCATCGGCATATGAAAATTTCAGCTTCATCACCTCCTCCTTCACCATATTTCTGATTAACTTACATGTTTATCATAGAAAATTCAATTATAGGGATGTTTACTCTGAGTGAAGGGAAAGTTCAGGAGAACTGGAGGGGCAGCAAAATGTCATATTAAATAATGTATATATTCGAAAGAAAGAAAAATCTAAGAGCTATAAATAAAAAGGAAATTCAAAGCCTGGCCAGTATGATTTAGCTTCATATTAATATATAAGCCAAAATGGGCCAGAGAACCAAAAGGCAGGAATTTAACAGTCATGTGAGGACAGGGGCATGGACAGATGGAAGGGCATTTGCATAAACTTAGGACCCTTTCCAAGAAAAAGAGAATTAGACTATTGTTCAACACCAAAACTAATTATCTGAAATGTACCAGGGGAATTTGCTATATGTCAGTCAAAAAAAAAAAAAAAAAAAAAAAAGTGAAGTAAGGGAAAAGTCTTGTTCTACAAGGTTAGAGTCCAAGTCCATACCACACATGGGCATGACATGGCAGTGATAAACTTTTCCCTATTGGCATAAATTTCCCCATATTTGGCACTAAAAGTCCTGCATCTCAGGTTACTCATTATTCCCAAGCAAACTTGGAAGGATGGTCATATCATATGGCACCTTAATTTATACAATCCATGTTTGGCAGAAATTCCAAGCAAAATACTTCATAGAAATTGGTTTGAACCTCATGAGGCTCTATGAATTCAGAGAGCTACAACTCCACATAGCTATTTTCATGAAGGAGGGTTCCAAGCACTGCTCAAGACATGGCTATCAGATAAAGTATGGTACGTCCTGGTAAACTTGCATTTCAGTTAAATGACAATTAAGTCGCAATTTGAAGATACGGTATAAGATTATCTGACATTTTTCTGAAATTCAAATTTAACTCAGTAGCCTGTATTTTATTTGTTAAATTTGGCAAACCTGCAATCCCGCAGACAAACAACAGCAACAACAACAAGGTATCCTGGAGATAAGCTCACACCCAGAAATGTATGTTACATAACAGAATAAGCCAATTGTGAGAAGTCTGTAGATATGCAAATGTATTCCAAGAACCAGAAACTATAATGCTAAGCAAGTTGATTAACCCCTCTGTACCTCGATATTCTTGGGTGCGGTGGTACCCCAGATTGAACTCAGGACCTGATGCTTACCAGGCAGCTGTTGTACCACTGAGCTAAATTCTCCAGCCCTTTGATGTTCTTCTTTTGAAATTACAGGTGATGATAAATATACTGTATGGTTGAATGAACCTAGTAAACATAATGCTTTCAAAATAGTATGTGAACTATAGCAAATTCTCAGTCAATCTATCAATCAAAAATGATCATGTAGCCCTGACTGGAGTATCTAGAGCATCCCCAGATACCAGCATTTCCTGGAAAGTCCCGTAAGACACTCAGGTATGAGGAGAGTACATGGTAGTAAAATGCGTTTGGAAATTCCTCCATCCATCTAATAATTTGGATCCCTCACAGGACCGTGAAGTTGAGTCTCACAGAGTTTGTTACATGGCTACGGTCTTCCTCTGACAAATACCAGAGGCAATCTGTGATCAAAGTGGCCTAGCTTCCCCCATGACCCCATCTCACTATAAAATTAAGAAGGAGCTATGATAATATTCTTCTCCTAAGAGAAGTTCTTTCTGAAAATCCTGAAACACAGGGGTGAGTGTGCTGTTCCATGTCTGCATACCAAGTGCTACGTAGCTACTTCTGCCACCGGGGCTCAGCCCTGAAGCCCAGGATACGAGGAAAGTGTCTTCCAAATACCCCCTGCCTGGTTAAGTGAATCCCAAGGTATTTCATTTTCCGCGGTGCTATTGTGAAAGGTATTGTTTCTATAGTTTCCCTTTCAGTGTGTTTGTTATCTGTATAGAGGAATGCTATTGACTTCTGTGTATTGATTTTGTATCCTGCTATGCTACTGAATTTCCCTATCAGTTCTAGTAGTTTCTTGGTGGAATTTTTGGGGTCTTC
>PVKA01011953.1:0-59261 GCA_004027165.1 Ctenomys sociabilis
CTAAAAGAAAGGCTAATGAATACTTTAAAAAAAAAAAAAAAGTTTGAGAAAACTGCCTTAAGCATGCTAGGCACATACTCTACACCACCAAGCTGCAGTTCCAGTCCCTAACCTGACTTAAATATTATAATTTATACCCATGGCTACAAAATTCCAGACACCCAAAACTTAGAGGAAGCCAGTCTATTTTCTGCATTACTTTCACTCCATAATAGACTAGAGAAGAAGTGTTCAACACAAGAAGCAAAAAGGGACAGAGGAACTTAGGGGAAATTTTATACATATATCCTCATAGGTTGTGCTCCTAGTGACTTGCTTCTTCTAACTGCAATAGAAAGCAGAAACACTAAAACACCACCCAGGATTTGGAGGCAGATTTATTTATGTAGATGGGCACTATCAGGATCATTCTCCAAATACCAGGCCTTGATCTCTGGTGGTTTAGGGCTTATAAAAGATAAATAAGAGGAAATTCATATGCAGAATAGGGGGACTGCCCATTAGCTCAGTTGTTTAAGTGCCTGCTTAAACAAAGCAGTAAGGCTCAGGACGCTGCGGTTAGATCCCCAGATCCTCAAGCCAAACCAGATCTGCCCTGAAGGCATCCTGAGGAGTTAATTTGATGTAGAAGTGTCCATTGTGTCTTGGATACACATCAATATTTGGTCAATGTTTGACTGTTCGATTTTCTTGGGCAGCCGTCTATACAGTTTAGAGCAAAAGTCACAGCTAGCACTGTGGGCATAGAAGCAAGGACCGGGTAAGCAGCCTGGAAAGACACAAAATTCAAGAGGAATAGGCATAGAACAATCCTGTGAATGATGTCCTCAGGCTTCAGCTGTACGTGTACTAGTCAGTGTCCGGTGTGTAGAGTAGGGCTTTGAATGTGCTGTCTCTTTAAATTGAGCCTCAGAGGAGCTGCCCAGGAAAATTTTCTAGCAGATCTAATTTCTGAAATTTGTAGAGACACTTAGTATATACCTGTGTAATATGTGCATGCAGGAATGTCTACAGATACAAGTGGTCTTCTCACTGCTTGCAAGCTGCTTTTAACTTTTCGATAGCCTTGTGGCCTATATGTTGTATGTAGTTTTTATTTAGTCTCATTTTTGACTTATGTCTGCTACAAATGCAAGCAAACCTGTTATTATTGCTAACAATGAAGAGTAGGCCATATTTAGTTGGTTTTTTTTTTTTTTTTTTTTTTTACAAAGGGCTCCTACAAACTCTTAAGTCTTCTCAGTACAGGAAGGGAATGGGAGGTCAGGAGCAGTGACACATATACTGAAGTCTGAGCTGGCTATTGAATCATGGGTGCCAGTGCAATAGGCTTGAGCTTACAGTACAGTGGAGTTCTGGTGGCTGGGGTTGAAGTTTCAATTAATTGGATCCCCCAGAGGGGTTTTAGGCCCCTGGACTGGATTATTTTGCATCATTAATGGTAGGTTTCAAAACAGCATCAGGAAATAGGGTGCTGTGATAATCCCTGCAGGGGGGTTTTAGCCAAAACAGTTTTGTTCAAGGTGACCACAGCATATCTAGCTTGTTGGACTTCATTCCTAACAAAGCTACTTCAATCCATAAACAGGGTATACTTGGCATCTGACCTGGGTATCCATTTTTTAGAAGTTTCACTACAGTGTAGCATGTGGCACCTGCAGTTAGGACTCTGCCTAAGTTGTCAGCTTTCTTGATCAGGACAATGGCTATTAAAGAAAGAGGAAAACGGAAGAGACAGCCCCTAGTAACTGAATCTAAGCATTTGCACAGATAGGATGCTGAGCACTCCCAGTCTCACTGTGTGATACAATTTTCATGAACTCAAGTTTCCAGACTATAGGAGCCTGTGGCTCTAAAAAATTTGTGGACTTAACTTTCTTGTAACTAGTTTCTTTCAGATTTGCAGCAGAGCTTTTGTATCTTCCAAGAAGGCAGTTTGACTATCTTTTCCAAAGAAGAAATACGTTTTTGAACCTCTGGGAGGCTGAGTTTGGGTGGTTGACATTTGAGTCCAGAATGGGGATCTTTTCATTTAAAGGTGAAGAGGTACTGGCTGACACAAGCCAACTGAAGGCAGAAGGCATTTTTTAGGCCCAAGCAGGTGTACCAACAGGCTATGGGGCAACATACACAACTGTGGCAGCTCTGGCACCCTGGACATCCTCAACTGGCTTTACAGGCAGGAGAGGTGTATTTCAGCAGTTTGACAATCTAGTTTGCTTGGGGGACTGTGACAAAGTTGGAAGGGACAAAGAAACCTCAGAGAAAAGGAGCTGCTGTGTAACCTAATCTGCTGGCAGGTAGCGGTTCACCAAAAACAGTAGGAGAATTTTTTAACCCCTAGTGGCAATTGAGTCCAAGTGAGCTGGTCTCCTAACTCAAGAACTTCCCAGTTGAAGAGGCTTGTGGGAGCAACTCACAAGCAGAGGAAGGCATCTTTTAAATCTTGAACAGTCCAAACAGGTATATAGGTTAAGAACTGCAGAATGCAAGGCAACAGCTGTGTTGACTGCATGGAGATCTTACCCAAGGTGATTAATGTCTATGAGGCTGGTATGTGGCTGGATACCTGTTTGTGTTTCCTGTAACATCTAACAACAAGAGGGGTTGTGATGAAGAAGCATGGTTGATGTCAGGACCAGAGGCAAGTCTGTAGTCTATACCTCTGAGAGGACAGTTTTCAAACTTCAGAATTTTGGTTACCTATCTTAGGCTGATGCAGACATCATTTTTCTCTCAAGGAACAGCCGAAGCTGAATTTGTAGGATTAAATGAGAGGAAAGCTGACTGGCTTGGTATGAAGATGCCCTACACCAAGCTGTAAATCTGTACCTGACAGAAAGGGCAAGAGGCAAGATCCCAGTTGCCCTGGTGATAGAAACTTTCCAAAAGAGGAACTTTTGAAGGCAGAGAGTTCTATTCCATTGTCTACCACAAAAGTCACAAGCTTGCTCCTGAATTTTGCAATGACTGTGGGCTCTTGAGGGCCCAATCTGATAAAGCCTGGTCTGTCCTATCTACTCAGCCCTAAGAGGGCACAATTCATTTCTCATTTTCCTCAGTCAAAATGTGTGGACAGTTTTTGTGTTCAATAGCTACCACCATCTTTTTCTTTTCTTTTTTTTTTTTTTTTAGGATAAAACTTTATTGGAAAGAAAAGCTTCTGTTGGAGAGGGACAGAAGGGGACCCTAGCGGGTTGCCCGGGGAAGATGTCTCTTTTAGGGACTTTTATTTATTTATTTATTAAATTTATTTTATTTTTATTTACTTACTTACTTATTTATTTTTTAGTCTTTTTTTTCTTTTTTTTTTGGTGGAACTGGGGATTGAACTCAGCCCCTTGCGCTTGCCAGGGAAGCACTTATTCCAATGAGCCATCTCCCCAGCCCCTTTTAGGCACTTTTATAGAGCAAAACCATGCAGGACTAAGGTAGAGAAGGGGTCTCGCTTAGGTGAATGTGGGTGGGACAAAACTATGGTCAACCAATGGGATTACAAGCACCATAGTTCAGGTAAAGTTGATTAGGCCTAGGACCAAATGGAGAAGCGAGTCATGTAGTAAGTGGGCATGAATACAGGACAGGGTCTCTTCCCCTTAGGGGTTGGGCTAGTGACTCACCTGGGTCTTTTCAGGTGATTGCCTATTTAGAATATCAATCCCAGGTGCTACTCTTTTAGCATTTGTTTGGCCTTTAGGTCTGGTTCACAGCAGGAGCCTCCATCACTCCAATAGTAGTCTTTGTCTTCTGGGTTAACTCCTTCTAGAGCCTGGCCCTGTCTATATTTCTAGCTAACTGAGCTGCCTATAACATTCCGCCCTCTGAAGAAGTAACCCAAACTGACATGAGAGATTTGGCAATGACCACTCTGGCTTCATGCTGAAAGGGGTTGTAGTTGTGAACCAGCAGTCAGATATATTCTTCAGAGGTTCTATCTAAAGGCCCTCAATAGATGACAGGCATTTTCATTACAGCTTTGAATCTATCCAATGATCTCGGTGGATGACCTCCAAATGATACAGGGAAGTAACACTCCCGACCTGACCTGGATGAGTTCGTGTTCTCTAAAACCGAAGAATGAATTTTAGGAACAAATGGAGGTTGAGGATAAAACTTTATTGGAAAGAAAAGCTTCTGTCAAGAGAGGGACAGAAGGGGGGCCAGAGCAGGTTGCCCTAGCTACCACCATCTGAGTAAGGTGGCATAGCTATGAATCAAAAAGTTGAGGGGCAGGGGTCTCTACAGCCAAATGCAGGCACAGGGTAGTTGGAACCAGTTCAATTGGCTGAAAGCAGAGAAGATGGGAGATGGTGGGGAGGGGTGGGGTGGTGAACTGTTGATGGCAACTGTATTGGCTGACGATGTTGCCAGGGTGGGGTTTTCAGACCTCTTTTTCCTTTTTTTTGAGATGCTGGGAGTCATGTTCCTTTAACGCTATAAAAGCACTTTTCCTATAGTCAGGGAGTGTGGGTTTTGACTAATTCTCCTTTCTGGCTCCCTATGTGTTGCTTGCCCTTGACAGTACAACAGCTCAAGAGTGCCACCATTCAGATGCTCACCTGGCTGCACCCCTTGTGGGGACTTATGCACTACTTAGCTAAGGAGGATGCAGTTTCTATTATGACATACGTCAATTACCACAGAACTATAGGTGAGGGACTTAGCCACTGAGACCAAGAACTTCTCAGTCTTGGTGCACAGACAGAGCAGCCTATTCTTTATGCTATCCATTCCACATTCATTCAACAGGCACTCAAGAATTTAAAACATTCCAACCTCCCTTCCTTTGAGGGTGGTCTTAATTAGTAAGAGTTGATCATGTTCTTCCACTCAAATTGAGCAGGACTGAGTAGATGGAGTTCCCCCAGGGGTCTTACTAGAATCAGGAAGGCAGGCAGACAGATTGTGTCTTCCTCCCTTTGGGGTACAATTTGAGCAGGGAGCCAGGAATATTCCAGACCTATGGGGACTTGAGAACCATCAGGACCTGGAGAGGTCCTTGCTCTTTCCATGAGGGCGATGGATAACTAAAGAGGTCAGCATGGCCAATCTTCCTGGCTGACACATCAGATGCAACAGCAGGCAGAAATACCAAAAAGACACCCACAGTTTAGAGGCAGGCATATTTACACTGACAGCACTGATCAGGATCACACTGAGAATATCAGGCCTAATCTCTGGTAGTCTAAGGCTTATGAGATAAACTAGTCAGAAGGGCCAGTGAGATACCTCAGCAGACTAAGTGCCTGCTTAGGCAAGTTCAAGGATAAAGTTGGATCCACAGCACCACATGCCACGCTGCCCCCCCCCCCCCACTAAGTCAGCTACAGAGTCTGGATGTGTTGGTGTACACCTATAACCCCTAGCACTGGACAGGCTGAAAAACAGTACGGATCACTGTGAGTCCAAGCTGTGTAGTGAGACCCTGTACCAAACAGACACACATACACACACAAAGCAAGGGTCAGAATGGTTTGCCAACTGGGGATTGGTTTCTTCAAGTGCATCATAATGACCAGCTGTATGTCACACTGACCAGCTATTTCTAGAGGAGCAACCAGAACTTGAACAGGAACCATTACTTGCAAAACTAAACAAGTGAAGTATACTTGTTGGAAGGGGGTGCAGAGGGGGGTATTTTTGTTTGGTTACATAACCAGGCCTGATGTCCTGACAATAACACATTCAGATATGAATTATCAGTTGATTAATCCACTAGAAAGTATAGCACCCTTGTGATCCAATCACCTTCCAAAAGCCTCACCTCTGAGCACCAGAGGCCTTTGGGGAACATTACAGAACAAAACCATAATATGTATAAACTTTATGGATTTTTTTATGTATTTAGTACAGGGTCTCACTACACAGATCAGACTCATAGTGATCCTCCTATTTTCAGCCTCACAAGTGCTGGGATTACATGCACTAAGGTGGCATGGCAGTCTCAGAGTCTCAATCACTGTCTCAGAGCACTGGGGATATGGCTGGCATGACAGCCAGGGATCCAAAACTGGTCCCTGCATCTGCCCAAGCAGGTGCTCTAACTCACTGAGCTATCTGGCTGGCCCTAAATTTTATGCTTTTATGTATTTGTCAAATTACAAATACATAAAACAAAAAGGAAGAAGAACAGATACTAATTTGACCTACTTAAAAGGGAACAGTTTTTACCTGAGAAATTAAAATTTTGTATAAAAATATTTTGCAGTACAAAAAGGAAATTCCATACCTGACCTCATATAGTAAGTCACAATCAAAAGGTATATGCAAGGGCTAGGGCAACAGCTCAGCGGACTAAGTGCTTGCTTAGGCAAGTGCAGGGACTAGAGTCCCTGGCACCACATGCCCTGCCAGCCCTGTCCCTGGGCTCACTGAGCTGGTCATGGAGTCCGGGCATGGTGGCATGTGCCTGTAATCCCAGTGCTGGGGAGACTGAAAACAGGAGGATCATCATGAGTTTGTGTGATCTCACTGTGTAGTGAGATCCTACACACACACACACACACACACACACACACACTCAAAGGGAAAATGCACAAATTACCTTCATGTATATAAGATATATAGGGGGAAAAAAATGAATTGCATGTTTAAATCTGGGACAATTCCCAATATTATATAAAGGTAAATATTCCAAAATTCAAAATGCCAAAATATAAAATCACCGAGGTTAAGCAGTTTAAAGAAATATTCAACTCTTACTTCCCAAAACAGAGTAAGTTAGTTTTGAATTTTTTTTTTCAACTTACAGAAAAATCAACTATCTCAAGATAAACTTTGGTGATTAAAAAAAAAAAATCATATCCAATGATTATTTTGCAATGCTCTGCTGCCCTACAGAATGATTACCTCATGAGCTGTGTTAATCCCCTAACAGTAGTCGGGCAACTATGAATGATGTTAATTTAGAAACACAATTGCATTGTAATAAAGGCTAATAAAATATTCCTTTACTTTAATGCTTAAATTACTTTCCTTACACTGACATATTCCCTTTTTAAGAACAATCAGTAAGACTTTACATTTTATATCAATGTCAAAAGCATAAACTTTAAATGTTTCCTGAGACTGCTCAAAAATTTACAACTTCATAATTCATAGGTAATAAGAATTGTGTGTGTGTGTGTAGGATCTCACTACACAGTGAGATCACACAATAGAAATGGTAATCACATCATACACTAAAATATGATTCTTAACTTCCTCTATATCATTAACTCCATAGTAAACAAGTCTTTCTGGTCATTTATGCTTAATGAGTCTTTGAAAACGGGAGAAACATACATATGAAGCTTTTTACAGAGAGAAGTAAAAAGGACAGGAGAGGAGGAAGGAAAAAAGGAGGAGGGAGAAGAGAAAGGGAAGGTAAAAGAGGAAGAAGTAGGGAGGGAAAAAAAAGAATATAGAAAGTTTACAGACACTAGCGAAGTCTGTCTACATACTAGGGACCCCAGTACAAAATCCTGACGTAAAGTAATGTCTTAAATGAAATTATTTTCCTTTGTCATATATCTACTGAAAATACATATCTGGAAAGTACTTTTCTAGTGTACTCCTAATTAGCCTTGTTTCTTGTCTGCCACTGGTATCTCTCATGCACTGAGTGCAAAATATCCAACATGGCTCACAAACCTTTGATCTGCCTCATAAAACCTAACTCCCCACCAAGACAAAGCCCTATATTTCCTAAATATAGAAAGTAAAATACATAAATACAGAGCCTACCAAAAAAATGTATAGGGGCCAGGGAGACGGCTCAGTGGAATAAGCGCTTCCCTGGCAAGAGCAAGGCCTCAGTTGAATCCCCAGTTCCACCAAAAAAAAAAAAAAAAGTATAGGCTTTGGCACTTTGCCATACTAGTAAATGTCTGGAAGGTCATGGCCACCACTCTGAGCACTTTTCTTCTAACTGTAAAGGTTAAAGATAACTTATATTAATCTTATAATGTTGCAATAAATTTAATATTAAAGAGTTTACTTAAGTTTCTTTTTACTGGTATATACATTTTTTGCAGACAATATTTTAATATTGCTGCTTACTGCATAAGAAATAATATGTAACCCACACTGCTAAATTAATTACAGCAGTATTTTTGTAGGTTAAACTACTAGAAAATTACAAAAACAATTTAGCTCTCAAAAACCAAAATCATTTTTAACAAAATGGAACGTAAAAGGGATATATAAATATAAGTACAGCTGATACTAAACATTTTCAAATTCCTGTGTTTGAAAATTCACCAACTTGCTAAATTTTGTGACATCAAAATTAATGCAGCACTTTTGAAGTCATTTACACATATGTGTGGAACACTGCAAAACTTTTATCATCCAATACTATATTTCTACCTAAAGTAAAAAGGGGCGACACACTGCCTTTTTGTTTTACATTTCATACTCTAAACAAGTGTCCTCACATTCTACTTAGTGCCAGATTTTTCATACTTTACTTTTTGTGGCTGGTTTTACTATTTAGTGCATAGAAGTACACACCAGCATCCCTAAGCTCAAAAAAGCTATAATGTGTTTCTGTTCATATACAATGCAGCTGGTTGTGAGTTCATCAATGAATCAATGATGTACAGTATATTCAATACGGTATTTTAAAACAAAAATACTCATAGGACAAAATTATATGTTTATTAGTTGATGAAAATGTTGTGACCACAGGGTTATAGGAACCTAACACTCATTCCTCCCAGGAGCAATGGTTCAGAAGTCAATAATTCTGCACACCAGGTGGCTTTGTAGGATATAACTATCACAAACAATGAAAAATTGTATTCTTTGTGTGTGCATGTAGCTGTCAAAGAAGACAACATTTTGGTTACACATACATACACAATGACTCTGCTTGAGAAATCTGAAAGTTAACCAACTAGAAAAGAGACCCTGAAAGGAATGTAAAAATGGTAAGACAAAAGGCACAGATTATGAGTATTCACTTCAATTCCCTTTTCCTAAGTATCTTACTACATCAGATGAACCTCAAACTGTGACCTGGCCAGTATGAAACCTACACACAGATTTTATAAAATCATCTTAAAAAGTCTGATGTGCAGTCAATAACCATTATTCGGCCACTTAAACGAACAGTTCTAAAAGTTAGGTCTCTAGATGAGCTATATCAGAATCACCTGAAAAATACGTAGTTTTTTTTTTTCAGGCCCTACACAAGACATACTGAATCAGATATTAAGGGGATGAGATCTAGAAATATGGGTTTTAATAAACTGTACAAAGGATTTTAATGCATGCTAAAGTTTGAAAATTACTGACCTAGTATGTCTTGAGGATCTATCTTGAAAGCGCAAAAGAAATATAAGCTATGCTGCCTCTAATAAGACTGAGGAGTAACTCCCACTGACCAAGCACCAGATAGTTTTCTTCCAAGTACTTATAAAAAAGTGGCTACTGTGGTTTATGCCAGAAATAAATAAAATCCATGCATGTATATAAAGTAAGCAGCACTCTTTTCTTTACAGCATTCTTCCTAACAATTTATTTTCGGCCTCTTTCAGTAGCCACTATTTATAACACACTGTTACCTGTCCTGAAAGATGAGTCTACAGTACACTACACAAATTGTTTTAAGCCTTTAACAACTACTGGATATCGCATACTTCTTTATTTGAAAGTAATGATACAAATTTAAAAGCAAAGCAAAGCAAAACCAAACCTCACAGCACTCTGGCACAGAAACCAGGCCGGGGATAAAGTTCAATGACAGGAGTACCTGACAAGTGCAAGATCTATTCTCAATACCAGAAACAGAACAAAAAGAAATCAGTCTTATTTTTCTCTCCTTGCTGAGACAAAACCGCAACATTCAATTAGCTCATAGTTTATGAAGGTTTCAGTCCATAATCCACTGGCTCCAAAGTAAGGTAGCCTGGCAGAGGGGAAACAGTTCAAGAAGGATATTTACAAAGTGAGGACCCTGGCCCCCTGCTGAGTTAAACTTCTAAATTTCTAAAGTTGACACAATGTAGCCATCACACAATCCCAAAACCAATTCATAAAAATTATTTCAACAGTATATTATAGCATATTTATTACACTGAAACATTACATGTTTCAATTATGTCACTCATGACAAATTTTCACAGTACCATTTTCCTCCCTTTTCACACATTATAGTTCATATGGAAATGTCTGAGTACAAGTCTTTCACCTCCTCTAGATCATTTACTCCATGGTAAATGAATCCTTATGTTCATTTTGTCTATGCTTGGTAAGTCTTCAAGCTGCCATAAGACAGATACTATGTCATATTCCTGTTTGTCTAAAGCACATATCAGGTTTTATTCATTCAGCCAGCAACTGTTTACAGTATACCACTCACTGTACTACATGATGGGAACAAAACGTAATACAGAAATACAGTGCCTGTGTTAATGAGGATATATATATATATATATATATATATATATATATACAGATACAGAATTAATTAAAATCACAACTATACTGAAAGCCTGTGAGTCTAGTCTGTACTAAATATATGGCTTGACAACAAGATCCCTGAAATAATATGGCTTTCTTCAGAAAGGTGCCTTATTGCTTTCCTGATCCAAACTGCTATTTCAAGTCATAAATGTTAGAGAAAATACACTGACAAGTCAATCAACAGTTCATCTAATTTAGTAACACACACACACACACAGAAATATAAACAAAAATGCTATATACAATTCAAGGTTTATAATTCCTTCATGGGAATGACAAATTAAAGTTAGCTGTTCAAACTCCAAACAACCTAACAGAAAGCTATACTTTGCCAACTCCCAATTTCTAAGATTTTAAAGGAAAAAAAAGTTAAATCAATATTATCCAACTTTTTTTTAATGTATTTGGTACAGGGACTCACTTCACAGCTTGGACTCATTGTGATCCTCCTGTTCTCAGTCTCCCCAACACTGGTATTACAATCATGTGCCACCATGCCTGGTCTTGGTAGCTGGCTCAGCCCACCTGGGAGCAGGGCTGGAATGGCATGAGGTGCCAGGGATTGAATCCTGGTCCCTGTGCTTGCCTAAGCAGGTACTTAGCCCACTGAACTATCTCGCTGGCCCAATATTACCTGACTTTTATAACTTTCTTTCTCTAGACTGATACCAACTTTAAAGTGGCATATTAATGACTTATAAAAATATTTACCTAGAAATCCTCTAGAATATACATATATGTTCTAATAGTACTGTCACTGTACTGTACAGACTTGAGAAAGAACACATATATATCATTTTGTGCTCTTGTATTTTTACTTTTAAATTATATGTATCCATACTTTTTTAATCTAAAAAAAAAGTAGTAGAATAAACATAAAAATAGCACAATTCTGATTACAGCAGCATCTCCTTCATAGTGATGGAAATAAAATCTGTCACCTGCCTAAATATTTGAAAGAATGCCACAATAATGGCATTTAAGCCATGGAAAATCCCTAAAGAGTTCTGAAATCTCAGGTCACAAATCTCCAAATCATCAACAGAAAGAAATGAGGGACCTGTAACCTTAGATAAGAATATAAAAATGAATTTCCCTAGCTTCCAATCAATATAACATTTCTTTCAGTTACTAATACAGGTAAAAGATCACAGTAGTACTAGTATTTTTCTCTCCTTGCTGAGACAAAACAGCAACATTCAATTAGCTGCAGCTTACAATACCAACAAAAATCATAAATTAGTGAAAAAAAAAGGAAATCATAGATCTTTTCTGTGAAATAAAAATGCAAATTAGAAAGTTACTAAACAATGACTCTTAACTTCACAGCAATACTGACAAGGGGAAAAGAAAACTAAAAAAGCCCATACATATAAGGAAATAGTGCTGAGGGGAATCTGGAAGTAACTGTCATTTTCCTTGTATTAGTTGTACAAGGTACCATCCTGAATGATAACATAGACAATTTTAAAGTTATTCTCTTATATAAAATAGATAAAGGCAAATAATAAAAAAATCATGGCAATCTTCTACCATCACTATTGGTCTCCATCATGGCTTATTTCTATCAGGCTCTTCACTGCTGGCCCTATGTTCTTCTTACTGCTTCTCCACTTCAACTAACAGAAAACTACCTGAAGATGACACAGCTGTATGTTGACAAAACCAAACTCAATTCAACTAGTCTGGGTTATAATCCATGTCTGTATTACAAACTTTCCATCCCTTAAGGTAGCAATAGAAGCATATGGATCACTATCCTACTTATTTAATATACTGAATAAAGCAAATAACTTCATTAAGGTATTTAGTCTAGCTGCAAAATAAGCATACTCTCTCACAATTTCATATGCATAACATTTACACAATGCCTTACAAATAAATTCAAGTGAGAAACATGAAGTATTAGAAAACTGGCTAAAGATGTTACTAAAATTTAGAACATTTCACAACAATGAGTAATAAAGATAAAGAAAATGAAAACCAGGGAAATGATCACATCCAAAATATAGACAATATTGCTGAATTGAGCTCTAGGAAAAATTAGTATCAAATAGTGGATGTGATTGCTTCTCACTGAAAAAAGAACTCTAAGTCAAACTGACAGTATGTCAGTGGTGCTAAAGAGTTAAAACTTGAATCGTAACATATTCCTGATACTTATTATCACATTTGTAGTGCTTTTTATCTAATTAACAGTTAGGAAAGTATTCCCAGTAGATAGACATGTGAATTCACAGATGCAAATAATTTTTAGTGCCAAAGGTAATTTAAAGGTTATTCATTTGAATTCTATTTCAGAAATTTAAAAAACTGAAGGGTGTAAAGTTTCAGTAATTTCTTCAAGGCTACACACAACTTATCCCTTATGAATCTGAAATTGGTATGACAGTTTTACATTATTTTAAAACTATGGAGACTTGCAGTTCATAATTCAAGTTTTAAAATGTAATCAAAACATTCTAATCCCATTCAAATAATTTACCAATTTATGGCTCATGAAAAGAAAACTAATATACAAGTTCACCTTGGGGTAGATCATGGATTCAAACAATTTAATTTCTGAACTTCTAACCATGTTATATACCTATGAGATTCTCTGGTCAGCTCTCTAGTTGGGAGGATGGCCCTGGCCAACACATACAATATTGACTGATTTTTCCCCTGCTCCCTAATAGGCAAACTTAGAAATAGATCTGATGCAAGCCCAACAGAAACAAGTGTCCATCTCAAGAATGTAGAATCTGAACCAACAGAAATATAACAGCTACATTTATCAAATAATTACTGCACACCAGAAACTGTTCCAAGCATACAATAATTCATCCGCCAAGTTCCACTGGATTTTCTAAATGATACTAACCTACCCAAGGCCTAAACCTACATAGCCAACCCAGGAACAAATACACTTAACAGACTGCTTAAGAGATTTGGAATTAATAAAATTTAATGATTGAATTTCAATCACTGAACTTCAATGACTTGCTGCTCCTGGGCCATAGCTATTCAACCCTCCCTTGCTATCTGTAAGACAAGGTCCAGGATCTTTAAAATAACTAGAGTTGGATTCTATTATTTGAAACAACTATTCATTTCACCTGTCAAATATTTACAAGACTTCATTTTTAGATACAGATGAAATCTAAATTTTTGTTACAGATACATCATTTGAGTTTTTTAAATGTATATAAGAGATTCGATGGTCTTTTTCATTAAGCAGAAAACTTTCAATGAATCTGCCATCCCTATAATAAATGGTAGAACAGTAAAGGCACAATGAACTTTATCATCATCTCAAGCCACTCATTTAACAGAAGCAAATACCAAGGTGAAATTCAAGATCCCTGGAGTCAATCAGCCATAGGACCTGAGTCTAAATCCCACTTCCATACTGTATTTTAGGCAAGGGAGATGGGCAAGTTCTTTAATTTCTAAAGCCCCAGTTCATTTCTTCGGGAAAGATAATTGTACTTACATACTGTTATTATAATGAGCTCTAAACATGTTCAACACATACAGTTAACACACTTAATAAATGTTGTGATGATAGCAATGAACAACCTGAAGCTCATAGAAACAGGCAACTTCCCAGGATACATGACCAAAACACAGTTAAAAAGGACTCCACATCCACACTTCAAAGACCCTTCCAACCTACCAAGTCATGGACCCAACTATATATATATAATATATATATATATATATTATATATATAGGAGATATATATATATATATATCTCTCCTATATATAATCTGGTATAGTTCTAGATTTTTTTCAAGCCAATCTCCTTTTTCATTCAGTCATACATCAAATATTTCCTGAGTGCTTCTATTTCTATTTTAGTTCTGAAGACACAGAATAGAACAGAGAGTAAGAAAGGAAAAGATGTCTGCATATCCAAAAGAAAGAGCTAAAGAGATAATAAAGCAAGATAAAGTGCTACCCACTAAAGTTTAGATCTGCAGTGAAAGGACAGGCAAAGATAGAAAACATGGAAAAACCTTCCTTGAATCTACTTTCACAGTACTTAAATATTCCTGTGCTCAAGTATTTGCGCTTCAACATAAACCCTACAAAAACTAAAAAATCCAAATTGAAATTTCTCTCCATGAAGTGTACGCTACACATTCAGTAAATTTTCTTTCAATCTATTCAAACACAGTAACATTTCACTTCTTTTAACATTTTTCTGGTACTTTAACCTAGTACTTTTTGGTACCTTTTCAAATGCTTTACCTCAATAACTCACATAAGTTCTATAAAATCAAGGTCTGTTTCATTTTTGTGTTTTTTTTCCTCTATAAAATCAAGGTCTGTTTCATTTTTGTGCTTTTTTTCCTCTATAAAATCAAGGTCTGTTTCATTTTTGTGTTTTTTTTTCCTCCTAACACCACTTCAGCACACAGCCTTACATAAACTTTTGGTATACAAACCCCTTTAAATGGTTTCCCAACATCTTATTTAGCTAACACCAGGCATTTATATAATATTTGATATTTCATTTGATTTTTTAAGGTTTCCTTCTTTCATACCATAAATTTATAAAAACCACATTTTGTATCCTCTAGGAAAATATGAAGTATGTGTCAAATGTAATTTTTAAGGATTTATATATTTAATACAGGGTCTCACTGTACAGTTCAGACTAGTAGTGATCTCCTGCCTCAGCCTCCCCAGCACTGGGATTACAGGCATGTACCACCTTGCTGGGTGGTTTTGAGGCCAGCACGGCATGCAGTATCAGGGACTGAAACCCGGTCCTTGCCCTTGCCAGGTAAGCACTTAGACCACCAAGCTATCTTCCAATCCCCAAAAGTGTTTTTAAAAGACACTGACTCAATATGAATATACTCCTACCTTACAAGTCAAATATCACAAGATATTCAGATAATGGCAAAAATTAAACACATGAGAGAAGAAATGACAATTCAAACCATTCATGTTCTTTTTCTTTAAACTGTATCACATAAATCATGCAAATTAAGTCTTGTTGGTATGAAGAAATACACATGTCTACATATAGCTATAAGAATACAAGATGAAGACTAATATTACAGCCATAACTATGTTAAAAAAAAAAAAAACACAACGGTTTATATTTAAAGGAGGCTCCGACTTAAAGGAGGCAAAAGATTTAATAGTTATTTACATATGGCATTAAAAAATTCCTGGAAGAAGTTACCAAACTTTGGTTATGAATTATATACAGACACACAGTTACATACAGACACATAGAATTACATACAGACACATAGACACACACACACACTTGGAGAAACAATAAAAATGAAGTGTGCATGTGACCATAGGTAGTCACAAAAAAACATAGCTCTTGATTTAGAAAAAGGTAGGTTGGGGAGATAGTTCAGTAGCTTAAGCACCTGTATGGCAAGCACAAGGTCCCAAGTTCAACACCTGATACCGCAAAAAAAAAAAAAAAAAGCTCATTCAATACTTAACAAACATGTATCAAGTATATGTATGCTATGTGCCAGGCACAATTCTAGGCTCTTGAATGTATTATTAATAAAGAAAACAAAGCAAAGCCACTGCCCTTTACAGAAATTATGCTCTATGACAAAAATCTGCTTAAATTACTCAGGTAAATACCATGGTGTTAAAACAGGGAGAAAAAAAATTAATGAACTAAAAAAAAATGTTAGACAGTCTGAAAAGCAAGTAAAAAAGTAAACACAGGGTATACAGGTCATTGGTAATGCATTTATCTAGCATGTATGAACATGCCAGGCCCAGATTTGTATCACAAAAGAAAAAAAACATGTAAGGGAAATGACAGTTCAAACCACTCAGGAGTTAAGTGATCAAAGTTACAAAGTTACATTTCTTAAGAACAGTTGGACTGACTATTAACTTCAGCTTTCACAACTCTCAAAATTATTTTAAAAAGTATTATTTACAAAAATTATATTAAAATTAGTAACATATAATTCTGGATTCTGTTAAGTATTCTGAATTGAAGAATGGTGACTATGAGAAAAGGCTTCACACCAATGAAGGCTAGAGTTTGAATTCTAGCCCTGGCAGCTACTATCAGTATGACCTTTCAGTTTCTTACTCTATAACACAAAAAACTGTAGCAGGGTTGAGGTGGCACATACTTGCAATCCAGCACTAAGAGGATAAGGCAGGTTCAAAGCCATCTTGGGCTACACAGGGAGTTCAAAGACAACTACACAGGGAGAATGTCACATATACACACACACAAAACTAGCACCTCACAGAGCCATCATTAGGCAAAAAGTTTATTTGTGCTTCTTTATAGTTTGTCTTCTTTCCTAGTTTCAAGAAATCATTGTTTTTGTGGTTTCAGTGTAGATTAGCTTTGTGTCTTGCAGAATTTCATATACCTAGAAGCACACATACTTATTTGTATCTGGCTTCTTTTTCTCAGCACTTAGATTCATCCAGGGTTTCACATATCATCCTATTCCTTTTTTATTGCTAAATGGTATTTCAACAAATTGGTAAGTGTTTTTACATCCATCTATTGTTGGATTGCTCAGTTTTTAGCTGTTTATTCAATATTGGAAAGGTCCATCTTATCTTCCATTTGCCAAAACTCACCTAACCCTGTTGTAAATGTAATCTTATTGTATAAGAAATTAAACCTTAAAAAAGTTGATTTAAAAAAGATAAAATAAAATACATTAAGTCCTAGCACAGTATATATAGCACAAAAAGTATGCACTGAATGGTAGTTACTAAAGCAAAAATACGTACCACTATACAACACTTATGAGGTAGCAAAATCATCAATCATCTGATTTTTCTCCTTTCCATTTTAAATAACATGTTTACATCATCAAATCAAGAGCCATGAGGAATGCTACAGAAACCAAGTTACAAGAAGATGCCAACTGGCAGATGGTAAGCAAGACTGAAAATAGGGAAAGTGAGAAAAGAAATTAAAGATGTTTGCTTGTCCAACAGAAAAGGCCAAAAGTATATGGTCAACAATAGCAGCAGACTACCAAAGCCAAAGACAATTATATATTATGTGATCAAAACTTTGTCAAAAGGTAACTGAAAATTGAGTCCATGACTCCAGAGAGCTCCAATGAGCCCCATTTCTAAGTTTTTTTACTTTTCATTTTTTGCAGAACCAGGGATTGAACTCAGGCCCTTGCACTTGCCAGGGAAGCACTTATTCCACTGAGCCACTTCCCCGGCCCTCCATGACTATAAACAAAGCCTAGTGATAGTCCAATAGTTACAGGAGACATGGGTTTTAATTTATGAAGGAAGTAAAAAAGGGGGCTATTCTTGAAATTTCATAATGAAACTGTGGATCTTGTCAACCAAATATTAAAGAACTGTTTAGTAATACTAGTCAACACTTACAAACCCATACCCAAGAGTTTTTAAACAGATCTCTGCAATTTTAATTATGAAAGTTTATTAGACGATTTATTTAGACGATGGGAGTTGAACTAAAATACAATTCAAGCAAAACATTTGTATTCTGCTTTTTAAAACTTTATCAAGGCAGAATTTTTAAATGTATCATTACACGTAATAATAGAATGCCTATAAATAAAACATGAGAGGGGGATAAGGAAGGAAAGAGGGAAGGAATAAAGAAAACACCCAAATGAACATTCTGGGAAGTAAAAAAGACTACACAATAAATCTTAAGTATTACAGTTTTGCTTTGATTTAAAGAACTTCAGATGTCCTGCATTTCAACTATAATCCAATTAGAATCTGGACCTTTTTTCTTAACGGGACATGTGAAGCAGGCTAGTTTTAGTATTCATGCTCTAAACTGAAAATCACAAATTTTATGGGAAAGGTAATAGTACAAAAATGACGGGTTAAGCACTTTTTTTAATAGAACATTTAAAAAACGAATCTACAAGTTTTCCTCCATTAAGACACAAAATCTACACTTGTAAATTCAGATCAAGCCTATCACTGTAAAAAGAAAAAAAAAAAAAAAGCAATTTATCTTCCAAAGGTTAACTGTTCATTCTAGCACAGGTTTCTTGACTCAAATTCTAATGACCCTTACACACAACATTGGTATTTTTTAAGACATTATTGTTTTTGACCAAAACCTGTAAAATAGGAATATTCAAAAGTGTCATTTATACAGTTCAATTCATTCTTGTACCCACTATTAACATTAAAATTATACTATCCATAGAAAACTAAGTTACAAATTTTATAAAACAAAAAGAATTCTGTTATACAGCTCGGCTCTAAATACCAGTCATAAGTCATGGCATTTGATTTCTTTTTTAAAAAATCTGAATGTTTGTGCTGATGCATGTGCATATTCATCTACTGAAAATGTTAAGCCTTTCAAGTAATCAAACGCCAGACAAAAAAGTGATTAAATCACAGGAGAAAATAGTAATAACAAGGTAACATGGTGAGATCAGAACTCGAGCAGCCAATCACATGCTTAAATGTATTTCCTGCAATATTAATAGTCAAAAGAGAAAACCAATCACAGAAACCTCGGGCTTTCTTTTGACAGTCACAGAACCAATCCACACACACCCGAGGTTGACAATAAGGCGGGACTGCAGGTTCATTGAAGAAATTCTTGAGGGTGCAGTTACTATGAACTTCGCACGCAAGTAACACTTCTCTGCCATAAACATTCTAGCAAATTAGATGAAATTAAATCTTACTCAAAATTTAACCCGCTCCAGGGGGTGGCGGGGAGTAGCAATTTTGCAAAAGGCATTGCATTATCAAATATACAAGTGTCAATCTAGACGCCGCAGATGCCCAACTTGCACAGGACCACCCCCCAAAGCCGATTCCGGGCGCCGCAGCGTAGAAGCGCAGGGCGGGCTCCAGCCTCCCGGAACGGCAGCCGGCTCCCCAATCCGGCTGTGCACAGGTCACGGCCGGCCGGCGAGATACAGCCGACTGCCGTCTGCGGCTCCGGCCGCCGGCTGGCTGGATTGCGCTCCGCTCGCGGTCCCAGCCGCAGTGCTGCACACCGTCCTCCCGCTGCACCCCTCAGGCGGGGGAGCGAGGAGCCCTCCAGGGCCGGGAGGGTACTGTTTGTTTTGAAAGCGCTTTACTTTTCCCTAAATCATTCCAAATACAATCCAAAGCGAAACCGAATTTAAAAGTGAAGGAGAATCATTCCTAGCTAAAGTATCCCTCGTCATTAATTAGCCCGCGCAAACGGAAAAGCAATCTTTTTAAGGTAAACAGAGGCCGTACGCCAAATGCGGCCGGCGCGTCCGCTGCGCCATTCCCGGCCACCGCTTACGGCAAGGCCCCCTTACGGCAGCCCAAGCGTCGCTGCGAGCTAATCACAACACTGGGACGCAACAACATGGCGGCCGCGGGCGGGCGCTGCGCCGGCCGCGAGGGCTTACGCTACTCCGCCAGCGTAGGGTCCGCGCGCTGGAGCAGCAGCGGCGCCCTCCAGCGAGCGTAAGGCGCTCTGTGAATGGCGAGGCCCGACTGACAAAGGGGAGGGGGAGGAGGGAAGGGGGGTAATAAACACTCGAGTCCCTACCGATTCCTCCTCCTTCTCCATCCCGGTGGGCATCTGGGGCACGGCCCGGTTGATGGAGACGCAGTCGTTGAGATCAGGCATGTCCTTGCCGCGGTAGATAGGCAGCGGCTTGGCGGCGTCCAGCGCCCGCGCTCGGAAGGAGAGTTTACTCATTGTCTCCCCGCCTTACAGGAACAGCCCGGGCGGCGGCGGCGGCGGCGGGGCGGGCGGGGGGAGGACTCCCGCCGCCTCCTCCACCTCCTTCCTCACTGCAGCGCGGCCGGCCCGCTCCTCCTCCGCCTCCTCCAGGCCCCCGGCCACAGCATGGGCGCACACCCCGCCCGAAAACAGCCCCCCGCCGCCCGCGGCCGCTTCCACACACTAGATCCGCCGCTCGCCCGCCCGATCCGCTCCCTGCGCCATGGCCAACATGGCGGACATTACCACAGCGGCGGCGAGCGATCCCGGCAGCCCGCGCGAGAGCGCGCCCCCGTCTCGGGGACGCGCCTCTCCTCCCTCCCTCCCTTTTTCCTCTCCCTTCCCCTCCCTCGCTTGCCCACCCACTCTCTCTGCAGCCGAGCCGGCCTCCGGCCGCCCCGGAATCGAGAGCGGCAATGGCGCCCCTTTGCTCGCCGGCCGGCGCCGTGTGGCAGGTGCCAGGTGCGAGAGTTCACCGGCGCCCACAGCGTGTGCCTGTGCTCCGCGGCCCGGCGCCCCGCTTGCCGGGTGCCGGAGGAAGGAAGGCGCCGGGCGAGCGAGCAGCGCGGAGTGTGCGCCTCCGTGTGTGCGCGGGAAAGGAAGCTGCGCGCCCCGGCCCCGCCGCCGCCGGCCGAGCCTGCGCTGGCGCTGCGCGTCTCTGTCTCCGGGCGCCCGAGCACAGGCTGCGACGCTCCTCCACCGCGCGCATCCCCGGGTGAGCGGAAGGGCCGTCGGCCGGCTCAGGGGCGCAGCCTTGCGGGCGCTCCTCGGGTCCGTCCCCGACTCTGCACCCCGCGGAGCGGCGCTCAGCCTTGCCTTCGCCGGGGATGCTAAACAGCGGCGAGGGTTAAAGGTTGCAGCCTGCGGGACGCAACAAGTGAACTGCAAACTGTCACCCGAGTTTCGGTGGTTACTGAGCGGAGGACGGATATTTCTGTGATTTCCAAAAATATTAGTACTGGAAGGCTTAACTTAGTAGGTTTAGTCAAGGCTGCACACACTTCCTAAGTGGCAGATGGGTGTAAAATAATGAGTGCTGTGAAGACTAAAGCTGAGATAAAGTTCTTGCCCTCCTGGAGTGTTCGCGTTAATCGGATGTCCGGATAGCTGAAAAAATGAGTAACAGAGTTGTAAATACTTGAAGAAAAGGAGAGCTGCAAAGAGAAACCACAAGCACTCAAATGTGTAAACAGTGGGAGTAAACTATAGACAAGATGACAAGGCAGTAGTACATAATTAATTACCAAATGACATCCACAGGCGTTTGCTGTGAGTTGAGAGAAAGGAGACCAGACCAGCCTCAAGTAGAACTTTTGAAAAGCTCTGAAGAGGGAGGGAAATAAAGCTGACTCAAGTACCAATATTAGTGACTTCAGCTCCTTTTAGCTAAGATTCTTGGTTAGTCTTTAAAACTGTTAAAAGCTCTGAAAAGGGAAGATGATTTGCTAAATTCCAATAGTGGGGGGGAAGCAACAAAAATATTGATTCCCATTGTCAAGTCTATGTGACATATGTATATATTGGTATCACCTATCTCTTCACCATTTTCATTCTCTTTTTCAACTCCCTTTGAAAGCGGGTAATGGAGATGGACGTCATGATAGAGTCTAAGTGACCTCACCAGTTTGTCCCAGCAGGATTTGGGGCATTGTTTAGTGGGCTTGAGTGTTTCACATTCACTATTATTGGAAACAATGGAAATGCTATGACTCATTTCTTGCAAGTAATACCTTCCTCAGGCTTATAGGCATGTCCTTCTCTGAGTGCTACCTTCTGGAGCAGTTCCAGTCCCTGCAAGGAAGAACAAGAAGTTCTTAGGAGGGGGTCATCACTGGGTTCAAGCTTGCAAGAGGAAAAAAAAGCAATGGTTGAAGAAATGAGTCATCCAGGGCTTTTATTTGGATGCCCATATCTTTTCAGGTTCAGAAATGATAGTTTTCTCCTAGTTTTGATATTTATTGTTACTCTTGGGAATAGAAATATTGAGTAACTATAACATACCAGCCATTACAAAATATATTAATTGAATTACACTTGATTTTCACAACCACATAATTCTTACACTATTCATAAGAAAGAATATTATAATTTTACTAATTTGGAATAATCTAATAATATTGTTTCTACAATAATAACAGAACTAAATTCAAATCCAGCTCTATCTTGACCACAAAGCTCTTGTTTTTACCAATGGGTCTACTCTTATATCCAAGCTCTTCAGTTTATTAGCTATTCAATGTTCTATAGTTGTTGATGCAAATTACTGAGACCTTCCAACTAATGGCTAATAGTGTATAACCTAAAGCCTTAAGATTCAGTAATCTGAGGGCTGGCCAGATAATTCATTAGGGAATGGGGTTGGTTCCCTGGTATGCCATGCTAGCCCTGTCCCCAGGTGCACTGAGAAAGTGACTGAGACTAGGTGTGGTGCACACCTGTAATCCCAGCATTTGGGAGGCTGAAATCAGGAGGATCACTCCAAGGCTGATCTGTATAGTGAGACCCTGTAGACCCTGTACTAAAAATAAATTTTTAAAAAATTCAGTAACCCAAGACAGCTGGGACAGTATCTGTTTTATTTATCACTGTGTTCCCAGGTTTATGCCTCATTATACAGTCATTTAGTATATATTTGTTCACAAAGATATTAGTGACAGCAACACCGTTCCTCTCCAGCTCAGAGTTCATAGACCTTACTGGTCTGTCCCCTGACCTTGCTTGCCATTGATGCCAGTATCTGCTTTTATTCAGTTTACCTTGCTCTCCAGCTTCCTATCTTAGACCATAGGAATTTTAGAATCAATTAAAGCAATACAAAGAGATTCTTGAAGTCTCACATTCAACTATAGGAATAGGTTTTGCACTAATAGTAGTTGCCTTGCTCTTGTTTTTCTTCAATCACAGAACAGACTTCCTCCCAAAATCTCCACTTTCTTTTGGCCCTATGCAAATAGGAATAAAACAGTTTATGGCAAATAACAGTATTTTCCAATTGAGGGACATTCTGCGTTTTCCTGGCTTCCAATGCAGTGCTCAAAGTTGGGGGAGATGGCTCAGTAGAATAAGTGCTTGGCAAGTGCAAGGGCCTGAGTTCAATTCCCGGTTCCACCAAAAAAAAAAAAAAAAAAAATTCAGTTCGGTGCTCAAGCTAGAATCCCTCTGTTTTACATTTAGAAAATAGTTCGTCTTTGTGCATAAATATTATTTTTCATAAAATTTATTTCTAATCTATCTGTTGTATTCTATAATTATTAATGCTAAAGACAGTATCTTCAACTTTTAAAGTACATCCCCTTATAAAATGTCTTTATCAAAACGTATTTCAAATGGTTATGCAACCTTAATAGCTTATGTTAATTTTCATGTACAGTGTACTGAGTACAGTCATTCTAAAATCAGTCCACTTCAAATGTGCTCTGGATCAATTCCAAATGACCTGCTTTTAGCACAACAAATGTAATATATAAATACCCAAGAATTAGAACCACTTTTAAAGTCATGTCAAAAATTAAAACTATTGGCTAAATGTAATTTAAATTAAAGCAAATACTAAGTAACTAAAAATTGAAATTATACTCCAGTTTCCGTTTCCCCAAACGAGAGTAATCAGGGTATGCAGCTTCCAAATAATGGACAAATTACTTTTTGAAAGGAACCTTAAAACTAGTAAACATACTCACTATTCAACTATTTCCGAGTTTTGTAAATGTCACGTTCTTTCTAATTGGTTCCCTGTTTCAGCAAAGCCAATTGAAAGTTAATTGGGTTGGTATGTGAACTGCACCTCCACCCCTCCCCCATGTGTTCCTTGAATGAGCCTAGTACCAATAAAGCTCCGTTGTTTTCCATATGTAATCTCAGTGTGGGGTCTGCATTCATTACTATCAACTGGAATCAGTCCTGTGGCTCCAATGCCTCCTAGGGAGGCAGCTCCAAATCTTTGAGGTGTAGGAATGGAGGCTACCCTGAGAGGTAATATGCCATACATCTACTTCCACCTTTTCATTTGCCACAGTGGGAATACCAGATGGTAAATAAAAATGTGTAGCTGTGTCTCAGACTCTTAGCAGCATCTCTTCTCTAAATCTGGTTGGGATCACAGGGTGCCACCTTGTGTATAAGCTGATGATTTACTTCCCAGTTCCACAAAGGATCCAAATAGACTTAAACATAATCAGCCTGAAAGCTCTGTGTTTTATTAACCAAAAAAAAAAAAAAAAAAAAAAGGCAGATGTAATTGAAGGAAACATTTGAAAACACACAGCTCCAGAGGGTCTACAGTACTCCATTTTGAATCCCACCAACAGCCTGTCTCATTTGTTACCCCAGCACTAACTGGAAAACACACCCCATGCCCCACATGTGGAATAGATTGATGCCACACACTCCAATTTCAGTGGGTACACCGAAAATAAGTACAGCTCTTGTGACGGAGCAAATGAATTGGACTTGGATAATTATCTGTGTCCAAACAGTGAGTGAGTTATGTAGATGTAATTGCAGGGCTCCGAATTTCTGAGGGGCACTAATGTCTTTTGGACTGATTACAGTCCTGCATATTTTATCAAAATTGATGATAGTGATGTTTGAAAAAATAAAAGCATTTGGAAGATGAGACTACAATCGTTGGACCAAGGTCATAGCGATAAGATTGGATCCTTTTCAATGCAGCTACCTTGCCTTTGAGAAATTCCACATTTGGAGGGAGTCAGCATAGCTGCTATTCTGTTTGAGCCCCTGCTGCATTTATGGAACTAGGTGGGCCCTTCATATTATTTTCAATAGGGAGTTGGAGTTGAGGTCCAGAGTTTTTCAGGACTATAGGTGCACACCTGCTGTCAGTTTGGTCTCCTGTAACAGTCATCTCAGCTGTCTCACTGACTTCCTCCACAGACTTGTCTTTTTCTCCTAAAGTGTCCCTGGAAGGTAATTGGGAAAGCTATTTCTCTCTCCTTCTCACTGACTTGCTGGCACCTTTCAGACAACAAGCAGGTTAAAACACTGACCTTGCTGAGTGTTAGCTAAGAGGACTTCATTGCTAGGAAACCTGGGTTGCTATTCTAAATGTGCTTCACCTCACCTATTTATCTCTCCTGCCAATACAGGACTAATGTCTATAAGCACAGACTTATGAATGGAACATGCAGCTGGAATCCTGAATTAAGGAAAATGAATTAATAACCAGCGTGTCTAATGATCGTCTATTTGTTCCCCAGAACAAAATAGTCTCTTTTCTATGGAATTAGTATGTAGAGAGTTTTCTAAATTCCAGAGTGATTTATTCAAAGACAGAAAAAAATTTTGTTTCTCCTAGTCAGAAAATGTGTTTTCTGGTCCTTCTTTGGCTGTTAAAGGTGACTTTAGCAGGGCAGAACATAGAGACTACTGAGATAAAATAAACAATTACTTAGATACTTATTGACCTATTCCAACCCCTAACCTTGCTTCAGAAGAATTTCAGGTATCTTTTAAAAGTAGCTAAAATCTGTCAGGACAGTATGTGGATTCTAAATTTCAGAATAGCATGAAATTAGGAAACCTTGTCAGCTTCACAGTTCACAGTGTTCATCAGATAATATCATTGCTCAGGAAATTTATAACTGTTCCTTGCCCTCCTTGGAATGTCTGAGAGCCTTCATAAATAGAACAACTTGGTGGTATAACATGGTCACAGCAGTATCTTCACAGTCGACACAAAAGGGGCTTCCTAGGGTTGTATTCTGCAGTGGTACTCTATATAAGCTGACAGTACCATAAGGAGTTGGCATGAATGATTCTACACTGGTTAAAATGGCCTATCCAAGCCACTCTGGGAGGCTGATACAGGAGGATTGAGTATGAACCCAACATGGACAATTTAATGACTTAGGGAGACCCTATTTCAAAAAAAAAATTTAAAAAGTTAAAAAGGACCAGTAATGTTGATGTTGTTCAGTACAAAGATTCAATCCCCAAACACACACACACACACACTCACACTCAAAGGGCCTGGATGCCTGTGGATATAAGGTCTCATATCATCTATATCTGGAAGTGTGGGTAGACAATGATTCCTCCAGACCATTCTCCTTGAATAGGGAGGTTTCTCTTAATTTCATAAACAGGGCTGAAAATCATGCTATATTACAGTTGCCCAAAGTGCGACTCCTCTAGCTGCTCATCTAGGGCAGGTTCATATGCTTTAAGTGACCGTGTGATAAAAGATAATGTTCTTTTTTTTTTTTTTTTCATAGAAGGAGCTTAACAAGGACCAATAACCAAATAGATACCTGACATTCCACTCTTGGAATGGGCTAAAAGTATGTACTGGCAGGGCCAAGAGATATTTTGACCTTTGAATAAATAAGGTATGGATTGATATGTCAGGCTAGATGGTGTTCGTGGGTGGGGAGGTGAAGAAAGAGTGTTCTTGCACATTGCACACATAAGAAGCCTGGCTTCTACTTGGTGTCAAGAGCTAGTGTTTGCTAGCTAGCTGTGACTCTTCTTCCAGTACATAGGTTATGCCTTTAGTTAGAGGGCAGCTGCATTTCTAATGGGGTAATGCAGTGGGTGTGCTCTGTGAAACTGGCTTTGAAGGAAACTAAGTTTTTGAGTTTGCACTTTTTCTTTTGCAGTGCTAGAGCTTGAAACCAGGGCCTTGTGTGTGCTAAATAAGTGTTGTAGTAGTGAGTAAAATCCCCTATCCCTAGTGTCCACTTTCAAAGAAGGATGTCAATACCTTTAATCAGAGCCAGAGAAGGGACAATAGTGTACCAAGTACCCATCTTCCGCACTTCTCTAGAACAGCAGTCCTGTCAACACTGAGCATTTTCTTTTAGGGCTGGTATACAAGCCTGCAGGTGAACCACACCTACCCTTTTCAGATAATTTAGGATATCCACATAAACAAAAGGACTCTGGAAGTGGACATTTATATGAAGGCCAATTCTTACCACCATATTAATGCATTTTAGTAGTTTCAGAGGCAGTCATGGTGTGGTCTTGAATGTGCTATTTGAAGGTTCTAACTGATAGTCATAGTCCTTTATATTAGTATTTCTCTTCTACTCACAAGGTTGAAGTGGCCTAAGTAGTATGTTTTAGAGATATGTGAAAGGACAGAGTCACTTAAAATGTGCCTGATGGGCTAAGCAAAAACAAAACAAAACAAAACCTACTTTTGAAGCCTCTTTTAGGCATAAGTTTGGGATATTTTATCAAAATCTAGTATTACAGAAATAATACTGAAGGGCAAGTATGATGACAGGGAGAATCCTTTCCTTTTTATTGATTAAATAATCACAATAGTAATACCAGACAGTTTTAAAACTCAAATGAAAAATTTAAGTTTGGTAATGTAGCATATTTGGATTTTAGAGGAAAACAATCAGTCCCATATATTCTATGATCCTAATTACACTGCATAACTTCTGTGAATTTGTGAAATGTATGTAATGTACCCATCTCACAGACTCCTTATGAAAACTAAATGAAATAACATGATAGAAATCAGCTAATACAGTTCTGGAAATTCATACCACTCAAAGAACATTAAAATCACTGTTCCTCAAAAGATGCCTAGAATAGCAAGAGCAATTCTAGGCAACAAAGGCAAGGCAGGATGCATCACAATCCCTGACTTGAAATTATATTTACAAAGCTAATGTAATAAAGTCAGCATGGTACTAGCCAAAAATAAATTTAAAAAACCAGTCCTGAGGATCAGTGGAGCAAATTAGAATATGTAGACACAAGCACAGCCACATTCAGTCACCTTATTTTTGACAATGGATCCAAACATGTTCACTGGAAGAGAGATAACCTCTTTAATAAAGAATACTGGAAAAGCTGGCTTTCCACCATGATCCATCTCTATCACCATGTGCTAAAGTAAAAATGGATGAAAGATCTAAATATTAAAACAGAAACACTAAATCTCCTGGAAGAGAAAGTAGACAGAAATCTTGAAAACAGGGGTAGGCAGAGTTCATGAACCACAGGTCACATGGAAATACTTCAAAAAATCAACTATTGGGATCTGCTCTTATTAAAAAGGAATCACCAACAGAGTGAAAAGACAACTCACACAGTAGGAAAAAAATTTATCCAGTTGTCCCTCAGACCAAGAATTTTTATATCGAATATATAAAGAATTGAAACAAATAGACTCTCACAAATTCAAAGGCCTGATCCAATTCATCTGAGATGAATATGCATTTCTCAGATGAAGAAATACAATGGCACATAGATATATGAAAAAAATGTTTAACAACATTGGTGATTCAAGAGATGCAAATTAAAACAACACTGAGATTCCATCTCACCCCAGTAAGAATGTCTATAATGACAAAGACAATTGATTACAAATTCTGGAGTGCAGACTGGTACAACCACTGTGAAAATCAGAGTGCAGATTCCTCAAGAGCAAGGATTAGAGGTCCCATTCAACCCAGCTATCCTCCTTCTGAGTATCTTCCCAGGAGAATTGAAAACATTATACCATAGTGATAGATGATCACCCACGTTTATACTTGAGGCTTTCATAGGTGAATAGATAGGACTTGAGACCATACTCATAAGTGAAATAAGACTCATATGTATAAATATCATATTGTCTCCTTGGTGGGAGAAACTGAAAGAATAAATAAATAAGGCCCCAAATATATGTTGAGAAATAGGAAGAAATTGTTTAAAAAGAAAAAGGAACTAGGACGGGGGAAGAAGGAAAGAAAGGAAGGGGAAAAATACAAGAGAGTCACAATATTAGTTTCTCTTAGTTCACTGAAAACAAAGGCTTGTGCTAATATTGTTTGGAGAATTTTACTCTGTTTGATGCCAGGGATCAAACTCAAGACCTTGCACTTGCTAGGCAGGCACTTGTGCCACTAAGCTACCTCCCCAGCCTTGATCAGGCAATTTTTTATGCCCGTATTTTGTACTCTGAGTAACTATTGCACAGGTAACAATAGGCAATGTATTAACTATTGTTATTCTCCTATTACAAAATTTTGTTCTACTTTTTTAATAAAATAAATAACTACTATTTCTTTCACCTTTTTTGTTTTTTCCCCATTTCTTAAGGTGCTTATAGTAGGATAAAATTAGAACTATAGCAAGTATAAGATAAAACGTTGAGTTTGGATTGTGCTTCATGTTCAGTTCTTTAATTCCATCAGTCTTGTACCCTATTTAATTATTTGTGTTGTGGTTCAAATCCAGAGATTCAAGCACTCTAAACAATCATTGTGCTGTTGAGCTACAAACCCAGCTTCTCCCAGGTCTCTTACCGTCTCACTCTCTGGAGCTGTTTGGTTCCATCAAATCACCCAGACCTAGCATGGAACTGTTATTTAAGTCATCATGGCCATCAAGCCCAGCCAAATGAGGTTGTATCTTTATTAAAGAGAGACCCCTTATATACAAATACTGAGACAGACTCTCTAAAAGGTTGGTTTATTTCATTTTCCAAAAGTTCTCCTCAGTAACTATGATGAGGTGAATCACATAACTTTAAGACCAAATTTGAGGAGAGGAATCCTATTTCTGCCCTTCCTTTTCTCCTTCAGTATCTTCCCTTTCCTTCCTCCTTTCCTTTTTTCTTCCATTCTTCTGTTAATTTAGGAAATTCTAAATTTGATTTTAATAGTTTAACTTTCAGCAACAGAGAGAGCTTCCACTCAAAATCATAGATGTGAGCTACAACCCATGGAATATCCCACCATCATCTGTAGGCTGGGTAGATCTAGGCTTCTGCAACTATGTACACAAGTGATAGAAGTGATAAGCATTAGTAATATTTCAATGACTAGCAGAAACATAGAAATGGCACTTGGGATTTGGAGCCTGGTTTCCTTTATATTGACAGGCCCTAATGAGGATCATTCCCAAAGTATCAGGCCCTGATGGTCCAGGGAGGGAGGCTTTTGGGGTTGAAAGAAGGAGGACAGAGGCAGAGAGAGCATTTGGCTGTCTTTAATTGGTTCTTACAGTATGCATCATAGTTACCAGGTGTTTTTAAGAGACAAAAGTGACAGGAACTGTTACCTGGGCAACTAACAGACTAATGTGTGTGTGTGGATGGTGGGGCATTTTCTGCTACAAAAATCACATCTGTAACATATTGGCAGGACTTCTGGAAGAATTTACAAATGATATTTGAAAATGCTTGAATTAGGGCTGGTGAGATAGTTCAGTGCACTAAACGCCTGCTTAGGCAAGGGCAGGGGCCGGGGTTCAATCCCCAGTACCACATGCCATGCCAGCCCTGTCACTGGGTGTGCCGACAAGGCCACTGAGTGCAGGCATGGTGGTGCGTGCCCATAATCCCAGTGCTGGGGAGGCTGAAAACAGGAGGACCACTAAAAGTCTGAGCTGTGTAGTGAGGCCCTGTACCAAATGTATAGAACAAAAAAAGAAAAGAAAATGTTTGAATTAAGTATGGTGCTGCATGCATATAATCACAACACTCTGGGAGGCTGAGGAAGAACTATAACTTTGAGCTTACTATAGGCAATTAGTGACTTAGTGAGACTGTCTCAAAGAATTGGGGACATAGCATCACTCAGTGTGGAGGCTCTGGGTTCTGTTCCCAGTTCACACACGCACACACACACACACACACACACACACACAGAGTCTACTTGCTTTTAACAACACCTTTCGGGACATATCTAAAATGTCTCCTTGTATATATCCACATGGTTTTATAAACAGCCAGATGCCAAACCTGATGGTGGCTAAATTGACTGAGCCATTTGAGTATCTGTCACCCATCCATCACAAAGGAGGCAGATAATGACACAAGTTCACCCTTGTAGTGTGTTAACTAGCTCTGAGGGCTTTTCCTAAAGTAGAATTCCCCCAAATACAGTCAGCTCATTCAAGTCTCTGATGGAAGATGTGTCTATATATGTACTTAATGAACCAGCCCCATTACTTATAGACCATCTCTCCTCTTTATTAATCTTTGATGTAATTTGATTGCAAGGATGTATATGAATTTAAGGCTGGAAGTCTTATTTTTTCTCATATTTCCTGGCTCCTGAAAGGTGAGAAAATTTTCCCAGTAAAAGTTTAGTTAAAAAACAATAAATATTTCTGCCAAGATATTTTCTATTTATTATGTTTATGAATTTCTAAGAAGATCTGAAGGCATTCCATTTGAATAAGCTTGAATAAAGCTTGCTTTTATTTAATTTTAATATTCAAATATTAATATTAAGTCTACAAGTTTTATCCATTAGAGACCCACTTTATTCTAATTACAAATAATTTGCCATTATGCAAAATAGAAGAAAAGGAATTGTCCCCAAATACCTGGAATTAGGGATGTCAGCTTCATTCTGTCCCCAAATCAAAGACTTATTTTCCACTCCCTAAGCTAACACTTGCTCTCAATAGTACAACTAATAGTCCAGAGTAAGTATGATTACTGCTTTCTTTAAGTTCATCATGTTATACATAGCAATGAGTTACCAGGGTGGTCACACAATTTGTGTGACATGATCCTATCACAATATGCAGTTATGTCTGGGTACTCAACATGATCAGTTACCCAACAGACATTATTCAATATGGCCAGAGAACATGATCACAGGACTGTACTCATCAGGCCCTTTTCTGTATGGATTTCTAACATAGCCATGACAAACATATTCAGCAACTTTCATGCATCAGACTTCAACCACCATCCTGCAGGAACAGTTTGATGGAGATGCATCACATGATACCTAACTTACATCTGAACTCAGGTGTCAACACCTTGGAAAAGGTCCTTGAGCACAGATGTTTCCACACAGAGAGACTTAACCACGGACATAGTTGAAGGAGATTTGGTCACTCAGACAAGATGTAGTAGTACCTCTCAATGAGGCTATTAATATTGCAGGCAATATGCCAACTTAAGCCATGTACCCATAAGAAAAAGCCCAATGAAGAACAAAAGATTCATAATTTCAAAACATTCTAACAAATAGAGCTGAAGGAAAAGGTACAGAGCATATCATCAATGTAGAATGTAGACTGCAGAATGCAGAATGTAGATTGTAGATTGTAGTGCGGGAAGGTATATTTGATATTATCCTGCTACTCTCATTAGAACAGATCCTTTTTTTTAACAGGCTCTTTTCATAGAAGGTGCTATGTCTTGGAGTTGCTCTGATATGTGCAAAAATATATCAATTTCATTTAAAGTACAGATTACCAATTATTGTGTAAAGAAAAACATTTTAGACAAATGAAGGAAATATTTTTGTCAGATTTAAATTTGCAAATCTGAAATAAAAATAACAAAATTTGAAATCAAATTAAAAGAAGGAAAGCCAATGTCTTATCAAAAACTTTTCACTTACTTTGAGGTGATTTTGCTTCCACAGATGTCAATTTGGCTGATTTGGAAGGTGGCCAAGAAATATGCATTTAGCGAATATGCCCACTGACTCAATGTCAGACTATTTCACAAAGCGTCACCCCACTGGTTCTTCTTTTGTCTTCTTCTTTCTTTTCTGTGTCAAATTTTTATCTTTGTCTTGTCTCACCCTATACCCTTACCTCTTTGTCTCTTTTTTATTCATTCTTTCTTTCCCTCCTGCTTTCTTTCCTTCCCTTCTTCCACCCTTCCTCCATTGCTCCTTCTCTTCTTCCCTTTTTTTCTTTTCTGTGGGTATGCACAGAAAAATGTTGTGGAAAGTGTGGCAACAGAGATAGGGACATTGACTGGAGAAGTACGAGGAAAAGAGAAGAAAGGAAATCCTGCCAATTTCATAAGCCTCAAGCTATGGTGCTAAGCAGTGTAAGAACACACTATCTTCCCAGTGTCCCTTTAATTGCAGCATGCAGATCATGCCACTTAATTTTCAACATTGATGGATAATGGAGGGAGGCCACCAGAGCCAAGAGAAGATGAGCGGAGATTTTGGAGTAAGCCTGTAATTGTCCAAGTTTAATTCTTCCAACTAAAAGATGCTACATTTAAGATATAACAGATTTCTAGGAAAATAACAAGGTAGAAAGTATTAATTATCAAATCTGTGATATAATTCAGGTATAAAAAATAAGATAAGTAAACAGCTATACTCTCTTAATTCACTGATGAGACATCTGCTATAATAATGTATGTAAGTATAACATCGTGTATGCACCTTGTACGATACCAAAACATTATGAAAACAGTTTGCAATGTATTAATTTATCGAATCCGTCCTGTTAAGGTGTCTTAAAACTGTCTCACTCATATTTGTACTTCAATAAAATAAATTTTAAAAAAAGATATAGCAGATTTAGGATTGGAGCAACTCTTGCTTAAATTGCCCACCAATGTGCTTTGCACTTTACCCAGTATTTGTTGTAGTATCTTTTCTCTGCCTTCCACTCCAATCTCCTACCTACTTAATGGTCATTGCTTTTGTTCTGCTATAGTAGTTTGTTTTTTTTTAACATAATGAAGTAATATAGTCTGAAGATCCCTCATGGAGGAGCCAGAAGAACTGTATCTACACCTGGCCCTTGCATTGGCTAACCTTGACCTTGATGAGGTCATGAAACCTACCTGATCTCATTGTCCTCTACTATTAAAATGAAGGGAGTAACGGCAATGCTTATATTGGTGCTGAAATTATACTAAATGAGGAGAGGCCATATTGCTACTCTTTAATGATGCCAGATAAACCTATCCAGATGTGAATTATAACAACTTGTTAGCATCAGGATAAATGATTTTGTCCTTAAAAACTTAAAAGTGGGAGCACCTTTTCTGGAGTCAGAATTAAGCAGCTGCCAAAATTTCTTACTCTTGATTTGACTATAATCAAAGTTAGTCAGAGTGGTAAAATATAAACTTAAAAAGAGGCAAATATCTTAAAACTGCACATTTGGGCCAATGCTCCCGCTCCTGCGCAGTGCTCCACTCTCACCCTGTAGGGTGTACTTGTTTGCCTACTTTTAATTGCCCTGTGCTTGCTCTGCAGAGTGTTATTTTTCCCTTACCATTATTAAAGGTAAAACTCTGCTACTGTCTGTCCTTGTCTTGACCAATTTTTTGCTCAAGACAGAAAGAACCCAGAAACCACCTCTACAAGGAGACTCCAGCACCCCAAAACCCAATAGTGTGTTTGGCAGAGCCCTCCAGCAGGTATGGCCCTTTTGCGCACATATTTTTGTTTCTCTCTCTAAAATCCATGCCCAAGAAGCTTCTGTTCTTTCTTTCCTAGGCTGAGGAACTAGGCATTCTCATGGCTCTGGGAACAGTTTCTAGTGACAGGTTCTTGCCCTAGTATAAATTGGGCCAGAAACTAAATCATCACGGTGATCATCTAATATGGCTGAAGCCCTTAAAACAAAAAGCCCTTCTCCAAGATCACCTCCCCTCTTCTTCTCCAACTCAACCCAGGGTACAATTTCCTTTCACCCTTCCCACCACCTCAGGGAAGACCCCGAGTCAGCTCCCTCAGTATATCTAAACATCCCCTTCAAATTCTACTCCTGACAAAAGGCCATAAAGGCCTCAGCCTCCCTTTGTTCCAATCCAGAGAATTCCTTATCTTCCTCAAATTCTCTCCATATCCTCAAAGATAATAAAGCCCCTTTCTCTTTCCTCCTGCCTCTTTCTCTGCTGTGCTGGACACCTGAACAAACCTATCATTTAGTATGTCATGTGTGTGCGTGCGTGTGTGTGTGTGTGTGTGTGTGTTTGTAGCACATGGTCTGTGTTTTTCTCAGCTAATAATGATACAGGAGGTACAGTGTGACAAAGTTGGTTGGAAAAATGGGCAGAACCTGTCTATTTCAAGATCCCAAGGCAGAGCCAGTTGATTTTTAGGACATATGTGTACAGCATAAAAGACACCAGACACCATGAGAAGCCCACTATCATGAGTCTTTGCATTGGCCCACCCTACACTTTCTAGACCAGGGTACACTTTTACTTTCGGTTTCAGCCTTTCTTTTGCTCCCCCATAACCCCTTCACCCTTTACCTTTGAAATATATTTGACACCACTTTTGCCTTGTCTCATCCAATTCTTTATTTAAGAAAAAAGGTGACCTGAAATACTTAATGTGTGTGTATTTTATTATTGTTATTATTATTTTTATTTATTTATTTATTTATTTATTTATTTATTTATTTATTTATTTTGCAGAACTATGGATTGAACTCAGGCCCTTGCGCTTGCTAGGGAAGTGCTTTTTCCACTGAGCCATCTCCTCAAGCCCTGTCAACATATTTTAAAAGAAACCACCCAACAGCAGTAAACCTGTAGGTTTGCATGAAGTTTGTCTTCCTTTTATTTTTTTCTGTTCCCTGGTTTTGGCCATTCATTGACAAGCCTTTAAAAAGCAGCCTTTTTGCTCTTTTGAGAGAATTAACTACTTGTAGCTTGGGCTCTTGCTCAAATATCCTAGTTTACTCCTTTTTGTACTAAAGTCCTATCTGTGTTTTTCTCC
Source organism: Ctenomys sociabilis (assembly GCA_004027165.1). Classification (NCBI taxonomy): domain Eukaryota; kingdom Metazoa; phylum Chordata; class Mammalia; order Rodentia; family Ctenomyidae; genus Ctenomys; species Ctenomys sociabilis. The sequence continues at coordinate 35,558 of PVKA01011953.1, forward strand.
TCCTTGTCCTTTCACCTCTGGGTATCATTAGTGAGCTGTTTTCCTAGGTGTTTTATCTTAGTTCCCCTCTCTGCCCTGACTGACAGCCATCTTGGCTTATCACATGAGTTGTCCACATAGAATCAGCCATGTTTGTTGGTTATAATAGTTGGTTAAATGAGTCAATCACATGGTTTCTGCCATGTTTATTTACCTTTTTTTTTTTTCCCAGCTGGCCTCATAGTCACCAGGAAATCTTGCCCTTGAAGATAAGAGCTAAGCCTCCAACTTTAGGTAAAGATGTGGGCCCCATCTTCTTTTGAATTAGGCTAAGTGGCTTCCTTGTTTCTTCTAACAGAAACTCAGGTTAGAGACACGTGCCCAGTGATCTACCCAGGACAAAAGAGAAGCCAGTAAAGTTCAACTCAAGCAGCTGTGAGTATGCAAAAATATAGAAATCCATGTACTATAATGGTAAACACAAGAGATATTGTTTCTCAAGAGCCTAAGGGAGTCCCTTAGCAGGAGGCTTCACCCTGAGCTTTTTGGAGTTTCTAAAGGAGCCATTGGGTATGCTTTACTCTTCTCCCTAAGGAGTCAGTGGACCAATGCTCCAGACCCCAACAACTTTGCCATTAAAATATATACTTTGACTCTGAAGGAATCATAGTGGGGCACAAGATACAGAGAGTTCTAAGGAAAAATAGATAATTAATTAATTAATTAATTAAAAAAGGTACTGGTGCTGCTTGCTTCACAAGAGATGTCTAGTAGTACATAGTATTATGAAGGACACTCCAGGGACTCTACAGGTTTGAATCCTTTTGCCACAAATATCTTCGGAAGGATCCAAGATACAGTCCTCTGTTTCGCTATAGACCTCCGTGCAGGTAGGTAGTTGAGCCTCAGGTGCTCCACCCTTGTCTTTACTATGGCAATACTGTTGGGCCCAGTAACTAGGGAATGGCAAGAGATGGGTACAGAATAGCAGCTAGATCTTGTCTTGTCAAAGGCAAGGAAAGTAGTCTGAAATTCCTTATGCTCAAGCTTTTATCATTCTTTATCTCTGTAAAGGCCCAAGAACCATGGTCCTTGGAGGCCTCCAAAGGAAATAAATTATATCTTTTATGATCCTGTTTTCGCATGCCTACATGTCTCCCAGGAAGATACAAGTCTCTTCCACTATTTTTTTCCCAGTTGGTAGTGCTCCAGAGAGAACCAGTATTTTCAAAAGACCCTGATAGATTTGCATTTGGGTCTCAGGACACTATGACTATTTCTGAGCATACCCTTTTCTGTGTGCAACATACATGAAGATAACATGAGCAGGACTGAGGAAAAAGGGTCAAAATTATAGCTGTTGTAATGGCAACGCTTTAAGCACATTTCCTGGGTCTTCCAAAGGAAAACCCATGGCCAATAAAGTCTTATAACAAAAGTAGATATTGGGCTATATACCAAATCCTTGTCCAGGCTCTGTTCCATGTCTGGTAGCCAATATGTCTGACTCATGGAGCTAGACAATAGACTGTCCCCGCCCTCAGAGGGGGACTAGTCCATCCAGGCCCCCACCTCCCCTGCTCAGATAAAAAAGACTGAAGCAGTCTGGAGCACTTGTATGGAGTGCTCTGAATCCTGCAGGAAATCCTGGATGATCTTAGTGGGCAAGCTATTGAATTCCTTTGATTTCTGTTTTACATTCTTTCAAAGCCCTCCTCTAGATCTATAGCCATAAGTGGGGATGAAGAAAGTCTTAGATTTTTTTTTATTCTTGCTGCAAGATGTCACTTCAAAGATCAAATGTTCACCTGTGAGTTAATTGTCCCACAGTGTCTTACTCCTGTACTAGGCAGAGATTTATTAGGAAAATTGGAGGCAATTCTCCAATTCTGGCAAAAATCTTAATGTGTTCTACTCTTAATCCTGTCTGTTTGATGCTGACAAGGTCAGAAGTTAGCCACTCATGTGAACAGGTGATTTACCAGATCCATGCAAGTAGGCAGGATATCAGTGACCTGTACCTCCAAGACTTGAGGAGGTGAGGTTCACTGAATGAAGCACCTTTGCACAAGAAGTGCATCAAAAGGCTAACTAGGCAGTTGTCCATTTGCAACAGGTTATTGAAATCAAACCCATTGCTCAGGGAACCTCTGCTCAACAAGGAGAGTTCATAGCTCTTATTTGTTCATTGATATTAAGAAAAGACAAAGAGCTAATACAGCCTCCAATATTCCCTTCTGGAACTACATGTACATGCAGCAATCTGGAAAGAAGCTTGCTGACTAATAATGAATAAATTTTACAACTTCTAGAGTGATCTATTTTCCCAAGTAGGTCACTGTCTTTCATTGTAAGGCACCTCAGAGAGACACATCTGAAATCTCTTTAGGAAGTCAAAAGAGCTAATCACAATCTTCATGACCCACGGCATTATATGTATTCTATTTCTCAAGACTCAAAGCCAGGAAGCCATTTACAGTGGGGCCCTTTCTTTTCCAAACTATGAGATAACCTCAGTGAACATCCATCTACATGTCAAGGAAGGTGACACTAAGAAGCAGTGGGAAGAACACTGGGAAATGCAAAGAGTTTCCTCATCATGGCTTTAGGACTTTTTTCTTAATCAGATTATGTAATTTAAAAGGTTAGAATTCCCAAGCATAACATTGGCTTAGCCCACATCTTGACCCAAGCTTGACCCAAGTTTGATGCTCTATGTTCTTGACTTATTCTTTTTTCTCTTGACTTCTCTTATCCTTCTCTTCACTTGCCTTTCCTTCCTCTTTCTTTCTTTTTTTCTTCTTTCTTTCTATTTTCCTTCTTGGTACTGGAGATTAAACCCATGGATGCTCTACCAATGAGCTACATCCCCAGCCCTTTTTATTTTTTGTTTTGAGACAAAATTCTAAATTTCCTAGACCCTCTTTGGGCTTGCATTACTCAGCCTCCCAAATAACTAGGACTATAAACGTACATCACCACACCCATTCGTTGTTTACTTTATGTAAGCAACTGGATAATTTCACCACAAAAATTAAATTGCAGGTCTGCTACCCAAACATCTTTGAACTGCTTTAAGACTTTTTTTTTTCCTCTCAGCTCTGGTATAAAAAATAGATACAGGGAATGAAAAAGAATGTTAGAAATATTACTTTTCCCAAGCATAATGTTGGGAAATAAATGTCCTGGGACATTTATCTTTTTACTTACTTCATTCACTCATCTATTCAGCAATGCTTGCCATCACACCTAGAAAAAAAGTGATAGGTAGGGGCTGGAGCAGTCGCTCAGGTCTAAGTATCTACCTGGCAAGCACATGGACCCAGGTTTGATCCCCTGGCCACATGCCATGCCAGGATACGCCATGCCAGCCATACAGGGTGTGGTGGCCCACACCTGTAATCCTTGCTCTCAGGAGTCTGAAACAGGAGGATCACTATGAGTCTGAGCTATGTAGTAAGACCCTGTACCAAATAAATAAATAAATAAATAAATAAATAAATAAATAAATAATTTTTTTAAAATGTGATAGGTATTTTAGAAGAAACCCACACACAAAATAGGTGCAGGAAGAGAAGCTATAGAGAGATTAGTTCTAGCTACTGGGTTATGAGTGTGTTAGAGAAATTTTTAGAGAGGAAATATAAATCTAAGCTGTGGAAAGGAGTAAACAGGTAGATATGGGGCAAAAAACATTATTGGCAGAAAGAAATGTGCTCCACAAGCAAACACATGGAAAAAACCATGGGCTACATTCCAGAACCAGGAACCTGGAAGAGGATAATGGCTACTTGATTAAAGTACTTAGTTTCTCTTGTTCTCAATTTTTTCATTATAACTACCTGCCAACCCCATGGAGTTGCTGTGACTATAAAATTCAGTAAAGTATATGAAAATGCTATATAAACCCCCAAACTCATGTGCTAAAACATGAAAGGCCAGTGAGATTGCACCAAGCCTCCTTGAGGGTGGGGCCTTCCGTTTCGCGTGACCCACCATCTCGCTGCAGCACTGAGGCACTGTGTCTCTGTTCGGCACCCCCACCAGACTCCTGTGGACTCCACCAGTCGGCTGCGTGGATGCTCCCGCCCCAGTCCGGCCTTCTTCCCACCCAGTCTCCACAGGAGTGGTTGCTCTGCACCTGCACATCTGACATGCCCTTCTAGTAGGTCACACAGCCCTCCTCACCCTCACCTCTTGCCACTTTCCCCCTCTATCATTGTCTTGGTTGTTCTTGTTGTGGAGATAAAATGCCTGACACCCACAAGTTGAAGGAGGAAAGATTTAGCCCATTAGCCATAACATTCCACTCTGCCCTGGATAGTCTGCTGTGGAGGTTTCAGTTTATTGTCAGTAGGCTCCGAGGTAGGGTGGCATGGCAAAAGAAAAACAGTCCATGGTATGGTATGGCAGGTAGGAAGCAATAGCAACACTGAGCCTTATTTTCCCTCTTTTTTTTTTTTTGGAACTGGGGATTGAACCTCAGGCCCTTGCTCTTACTAGGCAAGAGCTTATTCTACTGAGCTATCTCCCTGGCCCCTTCTTTCCCCTTTTATTTCATCTCGGCTATAAGCCTTTTAGGTGGTGCCACTTATATTCAGGATAGGTCTTCCCATAATCTATACCCAGAAGTATGCTAAACCAATTAATGGACTAATTTGGCTATCAGCCTTAATCCATATTTACACCCTGACCCAGCATCACCCATGATCTGGCCATCTCCCCAAAGCCCTGTTTATGAGTGCATGAGGCTTTGGGAGGGTATCTAGATACCAGCCATCACACTCATGCCTGGGCCCTAACGCTCAAATCCCCGATGTCATACTGTACATATCCTACACCATGGGCAACTCTTCTGACTCATGACTACACTTTACAGTTTCCTTCTTTGGCCTAAGCTCATTCCCATGGAGCTTCTGCTCAGGGTTCACCACAGAGTCCTAGCTATGGGCTCATCGTCATGAAGACACCGTGACAGTAATGTCCTACTATCCTCCCTTATTTCAGTCATCAGTCGGGTATTGGCACATTATCATTGCTCACCTGTCTCCTCTTAGATCCTGAGTCTTCATTTTTTAAGTCTTAGCATCTGGGATGGTTGAGCCTAAATAAATATTTATTAAATGAAGGAATAATGTTACCACAGGCTTTGACTTCAGAAAATATTTTACAAATCTAAGTTCTCTTTCACTCTCTCTTCTACCTCTTACTCTGTTTAGTGCCTTAAAGCCACAATTTCCTTTTCAGCTCAAGCAAGGTCACCATTTTCTGGCCTCCCAGCCACAAATGTCCACTTTTACAGAGTCATATTGCCAGTTGAGATGAAAAGAGTATTTTTCATTTTCAAGTCACGTTAGTCTAGAGTAAAGGAAAAAATTCCTCTCATTCATCAGTTATATTTTACTCTCTTGCTTCAGTCAAGCTTTCTGTCACACAGATTTTGAAGAGAAATGGCTTTGTCGTTTTCATTCCTACCCTTGCCTTGTAAAGCAGAATTTACCCAACAGAAATTATGACAGGAAATAAAAAAATAGAGGTGATATCCCAACCAATTTAAACCAAAAATTCAGTAGATTCTTGTGCCTGTCTACTGGGAGGCTAGATCTCTACACGTGTTCTACTCTCTCATTAAAATCATTTCTCAAGTCGTATGTCTGAATCCTGATGCCATCCACATGGAGGGGGTTGTTTTCTAGAGATTTCAGGATGTTGAACAACATCTCTGTCTCTACCCACTAGATGCCAGTAGCATCCATAAGTTGTAGAAATGAAAAATGTCTCTAGACATTGCCAGATGTCCCTCGGAGGCAAAATCACCCCTCACTGAGAATAATTGACTAAATGACTCCTGCTCACCCTTCAGGTTTTATCCTTTGGAAGCCCTGCTTGGTTGCTTGAAGTAGATCTAATGGTTCATTACATGTTTTTGTAGCATTGTGTATCATTCCTTTAATGCATATACAAGGGTTTATAATCACATATCTATTGGACATGTATATTAGAGATTTTCAGAGGGAAAGAACCACAGGGGATAGATGCATAGCTAGAAGGGAAGAGATTTATTAGGGGAATTGGTTCATGCAATTATGACGGCTGGGAAGTCCCACAGTAGGCAGGTTGGTGGGTCAGTTCAAGGCTGAGAGCCAAGGAAGCTGAAGGTATAATTCTCAGGGCAAGACCAAAGCCCAGAGAACCCAGAAGGCTGCTAGCATACATCCAGGCAGGCTGGAGCACTGATGTGCAAGGGCAGCAAGAAGAGAGAGTGTCCCAGCTCTGGAACAGAGAAAGGAAAATTTTCTTTCTTTTTTTGTTTTCTCTGGGCCTTCACTACCTAGTCCGTGGTACTGCCTACACTGAAGTGAGACCCCTCTGACTCAGTACACTGAGTCACCAGGTTTCTAGGTGTTCCTTAATTTTGTTACAGTGGCATTTAAAAGTAACTGTTGTGGGTCGGGGAGATGGCTCAGTGGAATAAGCATTTCCCTGGCAAGTACAAGGGCCTGAGTTCAATCCCCGGTTCTGCCAAAAAAATAAAAATAAAAATAACTGTTGCAACATGGTTATTGTCTCCCAGTTATAAGATCCCTGAAAATGAAAATTAGTTCTGTTCTGTTCACTGTTGTACGCTTTGTCCTTATTATAGGACCTAGCTCATATTACCTACCTCAAAAAAGTATGTAATCTCTGACCTTCATAACAAAAAATTTAAAAAATATAGTGACTTACTAGTCAGAGATCTCTGAGAAGCAATATAGTCTGAGAAGAATGGGAACTTTTAATATGTTCTGAATAATTGAGAGACAGTGGAAAGCAGCTATGAAATTGACATCACAGGAAAGTCTCATGAGACACTCCGAGATGTGAAAAGATGCACAACGCAGATGCTTGCGTCTGTAAGAGTTGTGCGGTGGAGGCTGGCACCCAGCAGGAGCTAAGAGGCTCTGCGTGGCCTGCACTCCAGGAAGGCCTGTGGCCTTCGGGGCCAGCTGCGCCTACATGGAACGCAATAGCGGCTGCAGCAGCAGGAGACCCCAGGACAGGACGGATGAGATGGCAGGGACTCTGTTCCTAGCTTTGGATGTGTCCCATGGCCATGGCTATTTTCAAAACAAACTTTTTTTCCCCCTTTCTTTTAATGATTTCTTCATTGTGAAGATGTAAACAAAACAGGAACTGAACTATTTCCTCATTTATTTGCTGTTGTCACATTTTCCAAAGACAAGGTCTTGAATTGCTCTTTTTGTTATGTTTTGCTTTAAACTTTTTTTTCTTTTTTAATTATTTGTTGCTTATTTATTTGAAAGGTAGTAGAGTCAGGGTCTAAGGTTGAAAAACCACAGGAGAATGTTATATCTGGGGTCTACTAATAGGGAAGCACTGTAGTCCCACTCTAGCAAACTGTTCTAAGCCTGAAGGGAAAGCAGAAAGACAATTCAGGAGGAAGCTATTTAGGTAGAGAAAACTGTCTGAGAGAGCCAGGGCTTTTAGCAGAAAGGGGAGTGGCCAGGGAAGGGAACCCTGCAATAAATCAATATTCAACTTTCCATTCTTCCCCCATCCTCACATTTACTGTTGCTCCTCACGATAGCAATCAATCAAATCCTGAACCAGGCAAGGCAACCTGAGGAGTCAGTCAACAGAGGTGAGCCTCCAGGAGCCCAGGCAGGGAGCAGGTTGCAGGCAGGTGGAAGGGGAAGCAGGAGACAGCTAGCTCAGTGTGTCACTAAGCACCATCTCAAAAGAGGAGAGATGTAACCTTATTTCAGACTCAGTGGTGATAATTTGTTAACAGCATTGATTTTTTCCACAAAGTTGTTGCTGTTTTCACTAGGAGATGGCCCATGCTTTGAAAGTAGACATACAGTAGGGAACTACTGCATGGTTGTCTCAAACAACTATTTCCAGAGTCCCTCCTGTGACTCAGACTGAAAAAACAAGGCCAGCACCAGCTTAGGAACTCCCTGTTAGACTCTCAAGCATGGTAGCTGGAAAGACACCGAAGGAAATTAACTCCACCACCACCTCTCTCCTCAGGGACAAGACAGCGTCATGCAGGACCAGCTTTTCCCTTCACTTATGGTGTGAAAGAAGTAGAAGGAGGACAAATAAGAAGAGCTGTCATGGTTTGAGCTATCAGCAAGAGTTCAAGGAAGTTGGTGGGGGCAGTTAAGAGAAAGAAATGGCTGTTCTCAGGGTGAGAAAGACTATGGAACTGATGGGTAATAGGGAACATTAGGATGCATATCTGTGTGTTGTTTTACTATATTTCTTCCCTTTGAAATTTTCTGAAACACCCAAGAAACAATTTAAGTGGTTTTCTAATTTTTAATCTATTTATGAAACTTCAACTAGAGACCTCAGTTCATCCCAGCTTTAATACGCAGAGTTGAACCGAGGACGTTCACACTGAACTATGTTCCCAGCCCTCCCCCTTTTTTAAGTTTGAGACAGTAAGTCTCTACGTTGAGCCAGTGTATCAGTCAGTGCTTACTAGAAAAACAGATTTAATACAAGATTTAAAAGGATCTGCATGATTGACTCACAAAGGCAGCTGGCAAATTTGAAGAGTGCAAAAGGGCTATTTGTACACTAGCAAAAGGATCCATTCAAAGGTCTGGAGCTCACAGAGTGCCCATGTGAGTCTGTATCAGGAGGCTGAGGGGTCTGTGGTAGAAGGCTAAAGGATCTTTGCTTTCTCATTGGAGGTTGTCCAATGAGAAGATGAAGACTGGAGCTCCTCTAGAGAAACAGAAGCTGCCTTCCTTCCGCTTCCTATTTATGCCATTCAGTCCACAAGCCAAATGCCACTTACACTCAGGGTGAGTCTTCTCTCTTCAGTAAATCCATTCAGTTACACCTAGAACACTTAATTCATTTTAGGAAGGTATTTCTTACTCAAATTGATACAGCTGTCACAGCCAGGTTAGGGTCAAGCTTGCAGTCCTCCTGCCTCAGCCTCCTAAATCCCCATATTTAAGTATATAGATATGACAGTGTGTGTGTGTACATATATTCATACACATAGGTAAACACATGGTCCTGGGATATAGGACTGAAAAATGGAGAAGTATTTTACTAATCTTTTCAGATATTGTGGATACTTTTGATACTGTACCAAAACTCAGCAATTCATAGTTTCTTAAAAGTTCAATGTGGAATATAAAACTGTATCAGTGAAATTTTTATACTGTTACATTACAATCCATTCCCATGTGTTGTACTTTGAACTTGGGCATGATTTTGTAATATTGTGCAACTGGTCACTTGGAAACTATTGTTCAGTAAGTTATACACATCTTCCAAATGTTCATGCATTTTATTATACAGCATCAAAAATAACATCAATTAATATAATGACATTGGCAGAAAAATCTATAGGTTTTGGGAAACTGTTGGGTTCAGCATTGTAAATAGATACAAGTTTTCCAAAATTAGTAGTTTTAGCAACTTTTGTTTGAAAGATTGATCTTTACCCTTGCCAATTCTATCATTTATTTCCTTGATTGTGACAGGGTTACTTTGTTTATTTCCAAGCAAGTATCTAGGAAATAACCATTGAAAATGTAGTAGTTTAGCATGCAATTTAAACAAACATACCAATTCTCTTCTTGGAGCTAAATCCTACACTGGCATACAGAAGTGCTTTATACATATTTCCCATTTCATCGGACAGAATATTAAAAAGACACATGTTCAATGCACAATAAATGAAACCATTAATAATACTGCTTCACCAAGGAATTCTTAACTGAAACTGGAAATTTTTGTTTTTCTTTTCTTTTTGACCGTGGACTTATGGGCGTAAAGAAGTCAGTGATTATGCTTGGCGTTGCTATCTTGAGCCATGCTAATAACATCTTAGCATTATACTGAAAAGAGTTTTGACCTTTTAAATCTCTGAAAAGGTTATGTGGACTTCCAGGAGCTTGTGGATCACTCTTTGAGAGCTGCTGTGTCAGACTGTGTGCTATTAAACTTTCCAAGAAACATTTGCAAAATTGTGACGTTGTCTTCTAGTATCGTGTGACCAGACAGTGCCCCTATAAAACAGTGTAAACCTGAAACTGGAAAGTAGATCAAGAACCATGAGAGGTGACAGAAGGAAGGAGAGAAAAAAATTCTGTCATAGGCAAGATAAGTGGTTTATGGTGCAGTGTTTGGGGAGAAATGCATGATAAGGATGCTTATTCTAACTTGTCTCTCTTTGCTTTCAATATGTTTGAAGAACATTCTGGTTCAGCAAGAACAGTCTCAACAGTCAGTGGCTTTCTGGATTCCACTAACTCCTACTTCTTAGTGCACATAGAAATGAGTTTGTGCTGGATTTGTTTTGTTTTGCTTTGGCGTTGGAGGGGAGAGGGACAACCAGAATTGAAGGAAGATATGCCTTACTTTGCAATGAGAATTTGCCTTTGGGCACAAATTTGGTTGCTGCCCATTGGTCTGATTTGAGCTCTCACTCTGGTCAATTTTAACTTTTCTCTCCAGAGTGCTTGTGGTGGCATTTGATGACTATTCATAAAGACCTGATGACAAGTTTATGAGAATTGCAATTATGTACTTGGGGTTGGGAGTCTTTTTTTTTTTTTTTTTTTGTACTGGGAATTGAACTCAGGATGTTGCACTTGCCAGCCAGGCACTTATGCCACTGAGCCATTTCTCCAGCTCCACGAAAAATATTCCTATAAAGACTGTTACAGAATTGAGTGAAGAAAAGGAGTTGTGTTCCTAGGAGCTGATTTTTAGAAGTCACCCTGGGTAATGCTGACCACATGGGTTGCTGTATTTACAGGTCTGGCCCTGGAGGAGGAGAATTGAGAGAGCAATCTACTGAAGTAGAATCTAGGAGTGACAAAGAAAGGAGAGCAATAGGCCATGTTCATTGCCTCAGTACAGTTTGGATATTATTAGAGAAAACAGAACTGTCTGTCCCTTTGGCTTCTTCTCTGGCTCTGAATGGTGTGGGCAGAGTTCTTGTGGGCAGGATCCACCTCACCCTGGGAAACGATGTTTTGTCCAGACCTTACCCTAGCACCAGGCCAATGAGACTGAAGGGTTTGCTGGCCAGCAGGTTTTGCCTTGAGACATTAGTGGTGGAACACTGGGACTGATACAGTGGTGAAATCCGAGACTGGGTCAGCAGCTGCCTCATGAATGACTTGGACCTTGCTGGACACCCTGATGGGTAAATTGGAATCCAGAGACTATTTCCAAACTGCTATGACAATAGTGAAGAAGGAAATGAAACATGAATCAAAGCAGGAGAAGGAAAGAGGGACCCTTTTTATATTTTTATTCGCATCAGGAACATTTCATTTAAGAAAACTCACAACCTGAGTCAAGGTTACTATTGTAGTCAGGGCTTACAAGGGGAATAATAATACAGGACACATAATTTATATGATTATCTTATAATAGTCACCCAAAGAGTTATATACAAAGTGAGTGCAGGAAATTTTTCCACACTAAAGACCAAAAGAATCCAGCTGAGGCCCTAGATCCCACAGCAATATCCTGCATGAGTCCAGCTGAAGACCTAGAGCCTATAACAATGCCTCCCATGAGTCCAGCTGGAGGCCAAGAGCCCACGACAATATCTTATGCAGGCCTGTTTCACAGATCTGTACTGGGAAATCCCCAAGGTCAGCAGAGGAAGCTAGAAAATCTGTGCCAGCAGGATGAAGGATCTGCGCCAGCAGACTAAGTGATCTGTACTGGAGCCAGGAAGCAGAGCTCAAAGTAAGGACCAGAGCTCCCCGCAAAAGTTCCACAGTCGTCCTTGGTGACAGCAAGGATCCAAGCTTCTCTGATGATGAGAACAGCCCCGGAAAAATCAGGAAAGCTGGAATGACAAGCTTCTTCAGGATACTGAACAGTGCACCATGTTCCCCTCTGGAATCAGAAAGCAATTCTCAAAGACTAAAGTTTCCCCAAAGTGAACCATAGCCATTCTCAGGAACATGGTCCTTCTCTGATGAGAACAGCCAAGTTCATAAAGAAAGCCAGCATGACAAGCTCACCTCTTCTTTATAGCTCTGCCTCTTATGCTGCTGGCAACAATCCTCAGGTGGTCCTCCCAAATCCAGCACCATGCTTGTTCAGTTCAGCTGAGTGTTCAGGTTGACCACCAGCTGTCAATCCACCACAGTTACTCATTAGAAAGAAACAGTGGTTTCTTATATTTTAAAAAGTACTTGACCTTATAGAACATTTTCACATTTATATTGTCATAGTTTATATATCTTAGTTTATATACAATAAACTGAGATAGGCAAGGGAAAACTGAGCCCCCTCAGATTGCAGAAATGTTGGGAGACATTTCTAAAATAAGGAAATACTCAAATATATTTGAGCCACAAGGTTGTTCCTCCATATAAAGCTAAAGGTAGGAAAGAATGCCAATATGTGTACTTGGAGAAAATTCTCCTTTGATGTCACAAAAGACAAGGGCCTAACCTTTTTTTCAAATGTAGGACATTCACAATGAGAATAGAAGGTATTCTGTTTTGAACATTTCTGACAAGATCTTTATATTTTTCTTTTTTCTTTTCTTCAAAATAAGAATAAAGGCTTCCGGTGACTTTCAGTTTGCTTTCGTCTTTATTACTCCAAGGGCAATAAATGTTGACAGTACACACAATCTAGTAATAAGTATTTGTTTGGCACCTGGTAAAATTTCTAGTATTTGAAGCTCTCTCAGCTTTGAAAGAGCCCGGAATGTTTTATTTGTATCTAGGGTCAGAAAAACTAGCTTAAATCCTACAAATAGCAAAAGACTGAACTTCTTGGAGCCCAAGGTCCTCATCTGTAAAATGCAATGATAGTATTTACTTCGTAAGGTGTAAGTACTAGATTAAAGGACGTATAACACAGAAAAACTGCTGCACAATTGCTCGGCACACTGGTATGGTGTATGTAGATTAGAGATGATTAGTCTGAGCTCAAAAGAATTGGTATTAAAATTTTTAGAAACCCTGTTAGTTGCTAAGCCATGAATATCTTAGAGTAATATTGGTGAAATCATCAGCAATCATAAATCAGGGTTTTCCCCAGCTGTTATCTAAAGATTCAAAAGCAAACAACACAACTTTCATAATAAATACAAGTTTTTCTCTTTGTATTCACTTTATTATTTAATGTGATTCTAAAAATTATAATGAACTAAATACTTTTGATATAAATATCTTGAAAATATATTCAATTTTCTTGGTTTCTTGATGATTAAAAGTGTCACTGAAACAATCATGGGATCGGATTCCAGGCATCAGCAAGCTTAGTGGTTACGGTAGGTACTTTTGGTTATCTACCCATGAAACAATTTCCCTGTCCTTTCTCCTCTTCCCTCACTACAGAACTATGTTCCTTATTTCAGGGAAGGTAGGACTTACCTCTAATTTATAGCCTGACAGATGGACTGCTTTATTTAGTCATGGAAATGTGAGTTTTCCTCCACCAGCGATTGAGTTAGCAGTGGGTGGATGACTGAGCTCTGGTTTATATTCTCAGACCCAAATCATTTTAATTGTTTTCCTTGTTGCTGAGACAAAATACCCAACACCCATAAGTTAAGTGAACAAAGATTCCTTTTGGTTCACATTTGTAGAGCATTCAGTCCATAATCTGCTGGCTCCGAGGCAGGACGGCATAGGAGACAGGTGTTGCAGAGGAGAAACAATTCGTGGTGTGCAGAAGGTACAGATGTTAGCTGCTCCTTTCTGCCTTTTTAGTACTCTGGTCTATCAGGATTAGGATGGTGCTGAACCAATCAGTGGACTGATTTAGTAATCACCCACCCTTCGTCTGAGCACCTTTAATCCTAGCAATGCACCTCAATCAATCACATATGCTAGATCCAGCCATCCCTGAAAAATCCACCACCCAGAACCATATGAGGCTTCAGAAAAAAAGTTTTTGAATGTTTTCCTCTCCATCCATTGCAGTATAACTGGCAAATAGGCTGGAAAATCAAGCAGGCAGGAAAAAAGTCAACTCCATGATGTCTCAGAAGAAACATACAGGAAGTCAATTTTTTTTTACAACATCACTGAGCCATTGATTAAAATCTGGATCTACCACTCTGCAGTAAAAATGGTTTAAGCCAAAATTATATATCCCTGTTATATACAACCAGATGCATTTTTATACAATACAAGGAAGGCAATATAAGGCAAGTATGGCTGGTTTTCCAAAGTTTCCCAGGTTATACTTTGTAATTGATACCTACATCCCACCTGTAATCTCACAAGTATAGAACTCAGCATGAAATGAAATTGGATCATGGGGAGAAGATAGGTCTGGAATGAAGACCTCCTCCCGGGTCTGTGTGGGTTTGTTCAGTTATGATAATTGAGCCAAGCATCACTTTGAAGTACTTAAGGAGACTCACACTGACACCTGGAGATTTCACTCTTGGGCCATTCATTGGGTATAGTATAATCAGGATCCTTTTAGGATTGTTTTATTATTATATTATCCTGAGTTATTCTGAATGCTTACCAGAAAAAGAATGGCAGAGATATGGTGAAAAGGTGCTCTAAAAGCTCCTTTTATTTCCGTTTTACAGAGAGAAAAAAAAAATGGAAAGGAACACACCATCACACATGTGAGAGTAGAGAGGATAAAGCAGTGGAAACAGTACACTAGTGCATGGACTCCAGACAAGGTGTCAGAACAAGCTAATGACCACCCAGTAGGTAGGGAAGCCTTACAATTTCATAGGAGGATGGTAGGTCTTGCTTTTGGATGCAGACTTGAAGAATTCTGCCTCTCTGGATAGTTTCTCTGGTGGCCCCATGGTTGGGGGTTTTCAAGCTTGCTATAGGAGCTCTGGACACAGAAGACAGGAAATGGGATCCAAGAGGATGCAAAATAGCCCTATGTTCCTCGTCTCCTCAGAGCCACAGCGTGGGCTCTTCTCATTTCTGCGTGGCCCTGATGGTGTCTGCCTGTAAATTCTGTGTGTACTCCAGCGGTCCTGAGCTTCAGAGTGCTCAGCTGCAAGGCTAATGCCGGAGAGAGACAATGGGGATAGTGAGAAGCCGCAGTCAGGGCTCTCAGCACTAGGAAATGGCAGAGAATTCTAGGAAGTCTGTGAATGGCCTCTGAGGCTGTGTAGAGCTTATAAAGTCCTCCTTTCTCCTTTTGCTGAAAACTCCCATAGAAGTGAAAGGAACCTCTGTCTGGCTTATTTCAAAGGAGGGTTTGTAAAAAAATATACTACACATTATCCAAGTTGCTCCTCACTGGCTAATTTTCAGAGCTAAATATCCCAACTGCTTCAAAACATTTCTTTTTCATATTATTCAAAGGAACAGAGAATGGGGCTTGACATAAAATGCAGTTTCCATTTACGTGCTCTGTTTCTGTCTCTCTGGGGAGGTAGCCAATGTTTAAACCCTTTCAGAAACAATTTTTAAGGAAAAACTGCTCACTGATACATGTCCATCAGAATAAAGTCGACTTCAAAAAGGACAGGACTTTCTGCATTGTATTCTTCTTATTAGGTGTCAGTGAATTCCATGTCTTGTAAAGCTGTTGATATTCATGAATGAAGCCTGACCCAGTTCTCTTACTAGAGAGACAAGCAAGGAAGGAGTCAGGGCCACTCTGGAGTCTTAGGCTTTCATTCTGGGGTGTGTGAGTGAAACTTTAGAAGTAATATGTAAAGAAATAATTATAATACCACCTTACTCCCCTCATGTCTAGGAAGCAGGTACACACATAAAAAAGAATGTGTGCGCAGTTATTATGTGCATGTGTGTGTGCGTATTTAAGCTACAAATATGCTGCTATGACATTCTTCAAATTTAAACTGCTAATAATTCAGTTACAGAGACACATTCAAAGTTACCTGAAAAAAGTGTGTTGGAAGCCATGTTTCTCCTGTGCCTCATGGTGATTTGAAAAAGTGGAGCGTCAAGGAAAAGCCACATATTCTAGCCACAGAACAAGTAGAAATTGAAATAGTCAGGTAACAGGGAAAAGAGTAACGATCCAGTTCCACACAGGAAGCCTGAACTTCATGTGTCATTGAACTATTCTTTGTGGTCTGTTCTTCCATCTTACTATTTCTGCTTTCTCATAGCTTTTGCTACAAGAAAAACTCATGTGACAGTTTCTACTTCCCCATAATCTCTCTGGTCATGTGCAGATCCAACAGAACCTGACACTTTCTCTCAATGCATTGTTTCAGCCCCAAAGCTTGCCACTTCCCGCCTCACAGTCTCTAGGAAGGAAGGTGATGGCTCAGCTTATCCCTGTACAGTAGTGTCACCATTTCATGATTTTTATTCTCTGTGGCTTCAGTTACTCAGGTTCAACCTTTAGTGGAAAATATCCAGTGCAAAATTATAGAAATAGACAATTCATAGGGTTTTTTAATTTGCTAACTATTCTGAACATCATGATGAACTTATTTCCATCCCACCCAGTGTGCGATCATTTCTTTGACCAGTGTTTCTATGCTGTATATGCTACCTGCTTGTTAGACACTTAATAGTAATCTTGCTTATCAGATCGGCTATTGCAGGATCACAGTGTTTGTATTCAAGTAACCCCTGTTTTGCTACTCATGGCTCCAAAGCACAAGCATAGGGTGGGTAGCAATTTTGATGTGCCAAGGAGAAGCAACAAAATGATTCTTTTAAGTGAAAAGGTGAAAACTCTCAATCAGAAAAATTAATCATGTGGCCAAGTTGCTAAGGTAGTGAAGAAGGAAAAAGAAAGTTGCACTACATTTGCTTTTGTACTCCAAATTGCAAAATTTATGGCCTCAAGGTATGGTAAGTGCTTAGTTACAGGCTTCCCTGCCATCCATCTATGGTTTCAGGTGTTCAGAGTGGGAGGCTTGGGATTTATAGCCCCTGGATAAGGGAGCTACCGTTTTGCTGGCCATCTTGTGAACTGACTACCATTGGGTACAGCCAGTTGTAACCTAGGAATAGAGTTGTGGTCTTGGACAGTGTCTGGCCAAGAGAATAGATGTATGGGCTCGCGTTAACAGTGGTAGACACTATGATGGACATGTCTGGTATAAATGTGTGACTATGCTGCTCTCTTAATTAAGCTAGTCTCAGAATTATTTCATTCAACTTGTCTAACAGGACTAAAGTTAACATATGTGTATATGTATGAGGTTTATCTTGAACGTGAATACATAGGGAAATATCATAGAACATACATCTCAATTAAAACATTACCTCTTCATTGGACCTTTTTAAAATCTTCTCATATAAGGACACATTGAGCCATGTTCTCCATTCCCCGTATTTTCCTCTATTGTACTTATAACCTAAAGTTACATTGTTTCTTTTATAACATATTGCCTTCCCTATCCCTAGACTATAATTTTCTAGAATGGAAAGACTTATCCAGTCTTATTCACTATCTTATCCCAAGTACCTTACACAACAAGTGACATCCATAAATGTTTGTTAAATGAATATAAATAAATAAATGGAGTTGATGATGGATGCATTAGCAAAACTATTAGGGAGTCTTAGATCAACAGCTTTAGTGTGTATGATACTTAGTAAAAATGCAGATTCATTACAAATATTCTGACTGAGTGCATCTGGGGTAGAACATAAGATTCACCTTTTTTTTTTTCTTTCTACAAATAGAATTCAGGACCTTATGCTTGCCAGGATTCATCATTTTAAGGAAACACTTTGAGGGACTCTGTTGTATGTGGTCCTAAGACATTTTGAAAAACACTGCTGGAATTAAACTTCAAGATCTTCAGTTTGGAGATCCTTACCAAGTCAATGTAAGGACAAACATGAGATTATAGGGGATCCAACATTAGAAGATCAGAGTCAGATCTATTATCACTAAGCACTGCCTGGTGAAGTTATCTGTTGCTCACAATTAGATCACAAAGTTTTGATCAAATAAAAGGCATCAAATCCATTTCAAGTACCAGCAACATGCACTGCTCAGAACCCTTTTCTTTCATAGCACATTGCCAGAAGTGCTGAATTTGCAAAATTCGCCAATAGACTAATTTAAGACTTCATGATAAGGAATTTTTCACCATCATTAACATCCTCATGAAATTTGTTTAGAAGGGCCGAGGAGATAGCTCAGTAGAATAAGGGCTTGCCTGGCAAGCGCAGGGTCCTGAGTTCAATCCCCAGTACTGCAAAAAAGAAAAGAAAAGAAAAAAAAATTGTTTAAGGATTTTATAATAACACAACAGCATAGCACAGCATAGCATAGCATAGCATAACATAACAAACATAACATAACATAACAACACAAACAGAGAATAGAGGTATCACAGAAAAGATGGTGGAAGTAGTGAATAGCTGCAAGTCAACCTCTCCAAAATTTGGAATCCAGATGCTGGAAAAGAATGTGGGGGAGAAAAAAAAAAAAAAAGAGGATGGTGGAGTCTTGGGACTCAAGAAGGACCTGAAGGAGAAATTGGAGCCCACAGAAAAGTGAAGAAACAGGACTTGATGAAAGAAAATAAAAGAGGATACAAACTGGACTTTTTCCCTCACTCCTGAGTCACAGCATGAGACAGGAGGGTCTAATCTACAGAGACAGTGAGGGCAGGAAAAAAAAGAAATTAAATTATCATTATTTGCAAATGAAATGAAACTTTATATAGAAGACCCCAAAACTCCACTAAAAGACTCCCAGATTAAATAACTAAGTTTGGTAGCATAGCTGGATGCAAAGTCAACACTCAAAATTCAATAGCATTCCTGTACACAAATAACAAATTCACTAAGAGAGAAACTAGGAAAACAGAATCTTTCACAACAACATCAAGAAACATGTAGTAGAAAAAAATCTGTGGAGGCCGGCCAGATAACTCAGTGGATCAAAGCGCCTGCTTAGACAGACACAGGGAGGGGTTCAAGCCCCCACATGCCATGCTAGCCCTGCCCCCGGGCACATTTTGACAGTGACTAGACTGGGCGTGGTGGCACATGCCTGTAATCCCAGAGTTTGGGAGGCTAAAAACAGGAGAGTCACTATGAGTCCAATCTGTGTGGTGAGACCCTGTACTAAACACAAAAAAGAAAAGACCTATGGAAAAGAACATAGAGGCTATCAGAAGATAGAAAGATATCCCTTGTTCCTCAATAGGTGGAACCAATATGGTGAAACGCCTACTTCCAAAATCTGTATGTTATACAGATTTAACATAATGTCAATCAAAATACTTTAATTTTTTTTTCTTTTTGCATATCCAAATTGTTTTTCTTTTCTTTAAAATGTCTTTGTGCCAATTGGACAAAATTAAACTAAGGGCATTCAGAATGGTGCACATCTATAATTCCAGATGAGGGAGGCTGAGGCAGAAGGATCACAAGTTTGAGTCTTGCCTAGGAAATTTAGTACAACTCCATTTCAGAATAAGGTATTAAATTAAATTAAGTTAAATTAAATTAGAAGGCCTTGGGATGTAGCTCAGTGGTAGAGTTTCCTTAGGTTTGAGCTCTAGTACCTGGGGAAAAAGATACTCAGAACATTTTGGATATGGTTGAGATTATATAAATACATAGGTGAATAAATGTTTTATTTTTGCCTTTCAGTCCCTTCAGCCGATGCCAAGTCTTCTTTCCTTCCACACTCATCAAAGTAATGACTTCTGCCGATTTTTCTGTCTTATTTCAGGAAGTTCTAGAGAAAGAATTTATTTTTATGGTTTGGAGCAAATCTTGGATTGAATCTTACTTTACAAAGTGTACTTAATTTATTAGCCGCAGAGAAAAATCAAGAATTGCTATCATTATAGGCCAGCTATATATAAAGACCCTTGAATGAGGATGTATGGCTCTCTCAGAGCCTTACCAAGTGGGCCGGTTAATTTCTAAGCCTCTCTATGTCCTCTCTGCCCTTGGCTGCCCTGCTCAGCAAGCTTCTTCATCTTTAGTTTCTCTCTCTCATTCTCTCTCTCTCTCTCTCTCTCTCTCTCTCTCTCTCTCTGTCTCTCTCTCTCTCTCTCTCATATTTAGTACAGGGTCAACAGGATCTGCAGGGTCTCACTACATAGATCAGACTTGTAGTGATTCTCCCGTTTTCAACCTCCCAAGTGCTGGGATTACAGGCATGCGCGACCATGCCCAGTCGCAATCACCTCACTGTTTCAGCATGCCGTGGGGGCAGGGCCAGCAAACTGGAGATTGAATCTGGTTCTTGCACTCTGCCTAAGAAGGTACTTTAGTCCGCTGAGCTATCTGGCAGGCTCCCCATCTTCAGTTTTTTTGATGGAAGGTACCATCACAATATCACAGAGCCAAAGAGTAAAGAACTTGGAATATATATTTTTTTCTTTTTTTTTTTTTTTCCCCAGAACTGGGGATTGAACTCCATTCCTTGAACTTATCAGGGAAGTGCTTATTCCACTGAGTCATCCCTCCAGCCAGAACTTGGAATATTTTTAACTCCACCTCTGTGGCTATGGAGAATGGAATGTTTTGATTATTTAAGGTTTGTCTATGAGCTATCCCTGGAGTCCATAAGAAATGAGAGTAAGAGAGAGCAGTTCCCAAGAGCAAGATTGGAATGCTTTTGCCAGAAAAAATAATGGGAGAAAACTGTGTATTGTGTACTGACAGATGTTTATTAAAAATATCTTGGCACAGTAGTGTCTCCCAAATCTCTACAGAGCATGTGAGGCATTTAATGACCAGATCTCCACTGTCCCACAGAGCCATAGTTCCATCCTTTGGATCTTGATTAACTCCAGGACCCTGTGCATTGAGGCATCATTGGGAGGAGGTGGAACCTTTAGGGGACAGAACCTAGCAGAAGGAAGTTATGTCATTGGACTCAGACCCATGAAGAGCATACAGGAACCTTAATCTTTTCCCATCTCTCTCATTGCTTCCTAGCAACTGTGGTGTGAACAGCCCCTTTGACCCTTTGCTCCCCACTATGATGCACTGTAGATGGGGCCCAAAGCCACAGAGCCAAGTGACCGTGAGCTGAGATGTCTGAAACCATGAACAAATACAAGCATTTCCTTCTTTTAAATTGATTATCTCAGGAATTCTGTCACAGTAACAGAAAAATGGCTAGCACATCTACCTGTCATAATATTTAACAGCAAATAAGCTGACTACTGTAATTGGGATATTCGTCCCTACAAAATGATGTGTTGGAAACTTAATCCCTAACCTCATGTTAATGGTGTGTGGAGGTGAGGACTTGGAGAGGATCAGAAGTTATTGTAAGGCTTGAACTTTCATGATGGCATTAGTGCCTTTATAAGAAGAGTCCTGAACTATGTGCCTGCTCTGTCTTGCCATGGGATGACCTCTGCCATACTGCAGTACAAAGAGAAGGCCCTCTCTGAATGCCAACACCTTCCAGGTGCCAGAACAGTGAGCCAAAACAAGCTTAAGTTCTTTATACATTACCTTGTCTTGGGTATTTTATATCACTAGAAAACAGACTAAGACTAATCTTCTGGCAGATCACCTTAGGCTTTCATGCTCTTCGGCTCCTCTAGGCAGTGGTATGTTAGTAAATATTTGTCAATGGAATCTTCAGGCGCAAAAGAAAAGCCATTGATATTTGACAGTCTCTGTTGTGTACATGCCTCATTCTAAGCAATTAGGATGACATCAATGAGTGTGGTCTGGGGAGGAGAGGCATACAGCAGTAGCAGCAGGCTGGAGCACACTGCCATCCTGAGGTCTCCCCCATTCTATTCTTTCTACATAGAATGACCTTGCCTACACCATCCTTCCACTTCACACAAATACTTCTACCCTAACTCCTACAAGTCTTTAAACCAAGACCCAACTATTACCACTCTGGGAGCAGAGCTCCTCCTATATGTTTCCTAGAGCCTTGTATTTCTCTCCGGTACAGGTAAGATGATATGCTCAGAGCACATGCGTGATTCAGAAAGTACCTAGGACCTCATGAGTATGCAAGCTTGCTCAGTGAGTGAATGAGTGGATTCACTCACTGAGCAAGGAGTTAGCAGACCTATCATTTCTTGAGACACTCTGTGTCTCGTGAAACCTCTGTGTAAACAGCTGTCTGCTTCACGTGGTATGAAGCCAGGTAGAACATATTTATGAAAGATATAAACAATGAAGCTTAAAATGACTGTCCAGGGGCTAGGCTAGTTGCTCAGTCTTATCTAATTAAGAGGGCTGTGCCCAAGTGACCAATAATTCACTTAGTCTCTAGTCTGTGCTTTTCTTCCTTACCAATGAAGCCCCAGGGAAGTATTCATTAGTAAACGAGAACCTCATACAAGGAACAAGAAGTCTGCCAGAGCAGAGTCCTTGCTTACCTTTGTTTGAAAGAAATTCTCACCAAAGGGACAATAAAGCCATCTGGATGTGGCATAGCAGAGTGCTATGGTGGTGATGGGAGAGAGATATGGAGAAGGAGCACTAGGGAGGCAAATTTGAGATGAAGTCATTGCCAAAGTATTTCCTGAGCTTGGAGGCAAGAAATAGTCTATATTCAAAAGTGCTTTGGAAGTTATAATATTGTACATTTTGGGGAGGAAAGTATAGATAACAACAGGTAATTCTGACTCTCAGCAGAAAGAGAGAGAGAAAGAGAAAGAGTGCATGAAAGACAAGTGTCTCAAAAAAGGGGTTTAGTTTCTACTTGTGCAAGAGGTAAGTAAACAATGCTTGCAAGCTTTTAGGGCACCTCACATGGCCCTGTCCTCTCCTGTGCCTCCACCTCCAAGAGACAGTTAAGGCTAGAGTGTGAGCACAGCACATGTCGTGTGCACACAGGCTGAACGGACAGAAGTGGAGGGCTGACTGTCATCGTCTCTCAGGTGTTCCTTCGTAATTATGTGGTGTCTGTCAAAGGGTGGAGGTGGACAAGGGGACCTGTCATTTCTTGAGCTTTCTTATGCCTCATAGCATCAGTGTTACTGACCATGTTTTATTTCCCTTCTCTGCTTCACAAACTCCTTACACTCCATCCAACAGTTTTTTTTTAAATGTATTTAGTACAGGGTCTACAATGTCTCACTATGCAGATCAGACTTGGAGTGATCCTCCTGTCTTCAGCCTCCCAAGTGCTGGGATTATAGGCACACAGCACCATGCCCAGTCTTCCAACAGTTTCAAAAGTCCTTGCAAGGGCCAGGGGTATAGCTCAGCAGACT
Source organism: Ctenomys sociabilis (assembly GCA_004027165.1). NCBI lineage: Eukaryota > Metazoa > Chordata > Mammalia > Rodentia > Ctenomyidae > Ctenomys > Ctenomys sociabilis. The sequence goes on from PVKA01011953.1 coordinate 58,647, forward strand.
AAGCGCTTGCTTAGGTAAGCGCAGGGACAAGGGTTTGATCCCTGGTTCCCCAAGCTGCTCCGGCCCCGCCTTGGGGTGTGCCAAGCTGGCGATGCAATCCGGGCGTGGTGGCGTGCGCCTGTAATCCCAGCACATGGGAGGCAAAAAGCAGGAAGATCACTATGAATGTGGACTGCATGCATAGTGAGACCCTGCACCAAAAAAATTGAAAAAAGCAAAAAAGTCCTTGCAAAAAAGCAAACATTTCTATAGCTCCAGTGTATCAGCCACACATGCAAATAGGAAAACAAGTCCCAACTTTTTAAAAAAATTCATTTTAATGAGAAAAAATAGCAATGAAGCAGTTTCAAAACAGGTTACTAGAACAGTTACAATAATACATTGCATATTGTTGTCTTCGTAGCAGTTATTCAGAGGACAAGATGCAGACATGGTATCTTGTCTAAACAACATTAGTGTAGGCCTTTCTTCTCCTTGAACTAATAGAAGGTATCTATATATCTATCTTAACTATTTTGTATACATATATATATACATATCACTTATTTTTATTTCACTACAAAATGGTCCTTCATTTATGTCCCTACTTTTTTGTTTTGTTTTGTTTTGTTTTGT